>WAAE01022606.1:0-52138 GCA_013400495.1 Nicator chloris
AATAAAAACAACAACAAAAAAAGGACAGTAGTGTGCAAATCTAAGTCTAGAAGCATTATTCACATTAATGGGTATGATTTTGCTTGGCTGATAAGCACATGGCTAGTCATTGGCTGAAAAGAAACTGTTTACCTTACATTTTTTGTATGTATTTCAGTTTGGTGAAATAGAATAAAGATATTAATCTGATGCAATGAAGAACAAAAACCAAGAAAGTTGTTTAGAATAGTAAAATTTTCTGAAGGGGGTATAGGTGTCTGTGAGAGTTTGCACTAATCACTGTCAATCTGGTTTTTTTTACTGCTAAGCTTCAATTAGCACCTCAGAGAGAAAAAAACAAACCAAAACCAATTCATTGCAAATTTTTCATCAGAGGAGACTTGCCCTTCTAACTGTGCAGCTAAGCAGTGTACTGATATCTAGCAGGCAATTTCTTTCAGCCCCAATAAAGAGCAGACAGTGGCTACTAAACTAAGCCACCTGTTTGTTAAGCAATTATCAATTAAAAACTACTCCTTAAGAAAGTGTAAGATAAATAAGATGTGTACTATGGCAAAACATTATCCTGACAATGGTGTTGAAACCACTCAGCTGTCCTATAGTATTATTACACTTGAACACAAATACAGTTGCTATACAATTGAAAGAATAGGAATCCCATCAAAATAGAACTATCTCATAGGGTTAAAATATTGCTTCCTTCATAAGAAATCATATTTTAGAGCTCCTTTTGTGAGATATACTCTGGTTTCTGACTGCATATATTCAGGATTTTTGTAGATCAAAAAAAAAAAAGCAAGTAATTAGGAAACTACCACTGCAATTATATGCATGGGAATTTGAGGGCAAAATGTAGAAAGAATATCTATCTCTATTTCCATTTACAAAAGAAAATAAAGGCTTTTTTACAGTGCTGGAAAAGGCTATATAAAAGACCTGCAGCAAAACCAATACTGCTGATTAATGCTTTTTAAAAATTCATTTTTCAGAAGGCTGTCATTGTCTTAATCCTTCTCTTACCAAAAAGGAGCTTCAAAGCACAATAAGAAAAAGTAAGAAATGAACATGTCTCAAAGAATGAAGGAATCCATCTTGCTCATTGTGATCAAGAATAAAGATTATTTGAATAGCTATGCAGAAGGATCAGCATGGATCTAAGCAGGCTACTGCATGTCCAGGAGTACTGTATGCCTAAGTGTGCCCTGTTCAGGCAGCCATGATGGTGTATCAGTGCTTTTGGTCACAGCAGTTATTCCCATCAATGTAAAAGTAAGTCTTTGACACCTAAGTACTCTACATTTTCATAACACCACCATAGGTAACAACAGATGAAATTGTCAGCTGCTGAATTTCTTACCACAGTTAGAGAGATAGAGGCTGGCATTCAGTCTGTAACAACATGATATCCTAGAAACACATACAGATTTACTCCCCTCAGTACTACAGAATGTGCTTCAGTATTCAGTCTTCAGTACTCAGTACTTCAGTCTTCAGTCTCAGTCTTCAGTACTCAATCTTCCTTCCACCATGTGCTTTAGGAAAGGTTCACAACTCCTACTGCTCTCTGCATCCCGTCCATGCCTGCAGGAATGGACCACACCATGCATGGGCATGTTCCTGCGTATTTAAGGTATTTCCTTCCATACCCACCCCATGCCACTATGGCAATCCGAACACATTTTGCACAGGAAGGGACCATATGGGCTGGGTTTGTTTTGCTCTTTTTTTTCCCCCCAGAGCATCTCCTAGGGACAACAGCTTTGTGCCTACTGCTGCTCAGAACAGTCCATCCCAACAAGAAAAATTACACCAAGGAAGAATCTTTTGCTGCCATGTAGAAGAGATTTCAAATTGAGCTACTTTTATGAAAGCAATTTTAATAAATATCAGCCAAGATTTCTAAACTGAGGAAAGCATGGCTACAAAATTACTGAATTTAACAACACATTTTCCTGAGATTATAAGCACTTGGCAGATGCCAAAGGGGGGAAACTGAAGTCACATATTGCAACTTTTTATGACAGATGGTTTCAAATGGATTAATGAGGTGAGTGCTGAATTTCTAGGTTGTGGTTAATATTTAACCTCCAGTCAGCAGACACCTCTAAGATTTTTACACCTGAGTGGTCAAGTGGCCCACCTAATTGACATGTTAGAGACACTGTTCTAATTTTAAGAGTATCTACCAAATGAAAAAGAAAGTTAACAAATATTGCAAAGTGGGGAGAGGATTAGAGAGACCTTGCCAGAACACTGGCGTAGAAATGGAAATTCAATACTTTATTTTCCTTCTGAGAAGCTGAGGAGAGACATACAAACTACATGAGCTCATCTTACGCTGTGTCAGTCATGAGGAGCATTGCCCCAAGTTGAGGGAGGTGATCCTGCCCCTCTACTCAGCCCCAATGAGGCACATCTGGAGAGCTGTGACCAGTTCTGGGCTCCTCAGTACAAGACAGACAAGGAGCTCCTGGAGTGGGTCTGGCAGAGGTTGACAAATACAAAAAAGGGACTGGAGCATTTCACCAGGAAAGGCTGAAGAAGTTGGGGCTGTTCAGCCAGGAAGAGATGACTGAGAGGGGACCCCATCAATGTCAGTATCTGCAGGGAGGTCAGAAGATGGACTGGGCTCTGCTCAGGGGTGCTGAGCAGTAGGACAAGAGGCAGTGGGCAAGAAGTGATGCTCAGGGAGTTCCACCTGAACATGAGGAAGAACTTCTTTACTGTGCAGCTGACCATGCACAGGAACAGATTGACCAGAGAGGGTGTGGAGTCTCCCTGACTGGAGATATTCCAGAATCATCTGACACAATCCTGTGCCCTGTGCTCGGGGATCACTTTGAGCAGTGAGGTTGGACCACTGTGGTCCCTTCCAACCTTGCCCATTCTGTGATTCATCTGCAATAATGAGTCTTTTTGTTGCAGTTAGGATATCACAGAAGTTACTTGCTTGATATAACGAGCAGACATGGCCTGCTTCAATACCTTCATTATGTCCTGAATTTTCCAGTTCATTTGGCTAAGTTACAGTAAAGTGTATCACATTACAGTAGATAAAACCTTTCAGACACTAAAATAAAGCTAAAAACCAGTTTGAAGAAAGACCTAAAATCAGGGTTTGTGGCTAAACCCATTTGAATTTGATTCATATCTGTAGAGTTGTTAAACACTTCACTGTGATCACTAATATTCAGTCATTAGTATTTTGAAGGAAGTATTGGAAATGCAGTATCTACAGGAGTTCAAAGGTGAGTGAGAGCAAAGCCAAATGAGAAATAGTAATATTCTTAGTGCAAATATTTACCATTCTAAAAAAAAAAATAATTATCAGGACATTCCATTTTACTACCTTTCTTCCTAAATTTATTATTTTCCTGGAATATAGATGAAGTCATTCTGAAGTGACTTACTACTATATTAAACATCCTGCATCTCTCCAGCAAATTGGAAAAAACAGTGCCTGGTCACACACTCTTATACTGTAGCTATTTACACAGTATCTGCTTCACAGGGAGTCTGCCCAGGCATACCCTAATCTTTAACAGTGTAGGGAGTGTTCTTTGCTCTCTAATAAATTAGGAAGAAAGAGATGAAGAGACAAATTATTAAATTAATAAAAGAAAAAATAGTGAATTAAGAGGATAAAAAAATTCTTTGGATTTCAAAATTCTTAAAGAGAATACTGCCAAATAATCTGCAACAAAACAAGAGTGATACTCTTAATTCAAACTGCAGTCCATGTATCGTTATGTAAGATTTCTTTATAAAATCTTTGTACAAAGCATTCATTTCTATGAAAAGCCATCACATAAATTGTTATATAACATAATTTTGTAAGTCTTTGAGAAGAAAAAATAACCATATGTGCAATATACATAAATATAATATATTAAAAGTTCCATACATGTTTAATATTCTATATAAAATGTATTTTTATGTAAATAAAATGCAGAATATGCTCCATGATGACTGGCAATATCCTCAGCACTTGCCAGATTTGTCTACTGTGCTCTGTTTGAGCATATCCCAGGTAGATATTCAAGAAGTAAAATAATTAGCCAAACTGGAATACACAGTGATTATCTGAAATGGTACTTAGATTCTGCTCTAATAAATGTGATGAAGGCCTTAATGTCTTCAAGCAGCGGGGGGAGGGGAAATTGAAGAAGAGAGTTTGAAGCTGTTTTCATTATGAAAACCGACAGCTCTTGGTTCCAATTTCACCCCAAACTGCCATAGAGATTAATATTTTTCTTTCAAAGCCACATTTTTATAAGAGATTACATTTTCCTCTGAAAGCAAAAGAGCTCCATTCAAAGACATGCCCATTTGTTGTTGTCAGCTTCTGCCTAACTGGGCTGAAAGCCTACTGTAGCTCTGTGGATCTGTGACCTGCACTTCACTCCCTCCAGGCACTATAAATAATTTCCATGGAAACAGCGCTGAAGAAGATATCTGCAAGCCAAGAAGATATCTATAGCCTTTCTGTTGGATTTATGTCTTTTATTTTATCCTCTACATTTTCTCAGTTAACCCAACATTAAATACATTTATTCTATAAAATACGTTACACACAACACTAAAGTAATAAAAGAAATGAAAGATAAAGGAGGAAAAAAATAAAGGAGATTCCTACTCCACAATATGTATGCATCCATAGACTATTTTTATATCCTGTATTCCCCTTTGTCCCAAGGAAACAGTATATTGCATCCACATTGCACTTTTTTCACAAAGTCATAAGGTATGAAGAGGTGTATGATAATATCATTAGGTATTTAATGAAGTGTTGTAATTCACACCTTGATGAGGCTGAGAAGTAGATATATGTGCAACCACAGCTGATGGCCTCTGACACAGCCACGTCACACCACAAAGGGAGGAACTGAACTGCACTGCAGTCTTGCCACGAGCATATCTGCTCTTCAGGCCTCAATGCCAATTCCTAAACAGTGAGAATCAGCTATCTTCCAAACCATGAATATTAATGCTCAACGTGGGGACCTAGTGAGGATAATCTGGAAATGTACTGAATTCTGTTCCCTCATGATCCTCCAGTTCATGAGTCCATGTATGTTGGAGGTGTGCAGTACTCCCTCTTTCTCCTCCTGGGCACAGGAATACCAAGGCTTTAGGCCCTCCCTGCAAACCGTACAGCCTGTACTGTTTTCCTTGTCCACTAAAAATCTGCAGATGAGTAATCCCAAATTATTAGAGCCTCCTGACTCCAAGGTCAGTCTACAGTTATGGGAAGAAACAGAGAATTTCTCTCCTTTGACTGAGCTTGTGCAACCAGCCTGTAGCTCCGGGAATGAAGGGAGTGAGTCAAAGCATCAAAACTCAAACAGAAGCACCTAAGGAGAAAGAGTAATCCCTGCTCAGATTTTTTCTTTTCAGTATAAAAAAACAGTCAATGAATGCAACAATAAATTTAAATAGTTATTCTTAGCTGTGTTACAGGTATTTTTGGAGCTGCTTTTCCCTTCCATATTCCTCCTGTAGGATCTAGTTTATCCTCACACAAGTTTTGAGTGCTGACTATGAGGTTTTTCTTCATTAAAACACATCAGATTACATATCATCTCTTATATTATTTCCTATGTGTTTGTTCTCATAGGAAGAATTCATACAGTTCATAGTAGTATCAACACTAGGATTAAAAATAACAACCTAGGCATCCTCAAGTCACTGCTCTAAAGCAAAGATTTCTTTGAGGAAATGTTGCCTACTGTTACATAAGTCCTCAGCTGTAATCACCCTTTAAGGCTTCTCTCTATATTAAAAATTACAGAAAAATACTTGAGAAGCCAAGACTCTCTTAAAATGTTTTGATCCAAAGAAGTTTAGACAAATATCAGATAGAATCTAATTCATTATAAGAAATACTTGTATTTACATCTTCCAACAGCTATTGAAATCCAGATTCCTTTTAAGCTCATGTTGGATAGCTTTTAGATCCAGTAACTAGAAGAAAAAGAGCATCAAGATTAGAAAAGTTACTTCTTGTTTTCAATCTAAAATGTTCTGAAGGGCGTTATTTTTTCAGATTGTTCTCATATCCTAGCTCTAACTGCCAGAATTCTCACTTTAACTACTTCAGATGCTACCTAAGTGTTAAACATTATGTACACTGCTTAACTTCTCTGTGCCTTTTCTTACCATGAACTAAAATGGAAGGTTCTGACTTGATTAGGAAAATAGTTTTTGACAGTGACAGGATAGGAAGCGGTAGAATATGTTGTCCAGGGAGCCCAAGAAGTCTCCACACTTGGAGGCCTCAAAAACCTGATGAACCTGCTTTGAACGCAGTAAAAGAAGTGGGTTGGGCTGGATGCTGGGTCCTATTCAGCCTGCATAACTTTGTGAGTCTTTATACACTTAAAAGTACAGATTATGAAGTGATCCAGACTCTGGACTTTTAATTTTTTTCCTATAGTTCTGAGTTATGAAATGAGAAAAACATCCCAAGAATATATAGAAGAAACATACTCAGTCTCTGGCAGCTTTGGAAGAGAACTGGTAGATGATCACAAACATGTCATTGTGACAGAGGTGCTACTTGACTCTTGCACTGTGGTCACTTCCTGTAAATACTTTCATCAATACAATCCACCACCCAAAGCAGTTGTTTAGCTTTTGACAGGTCAGAGCACAGTGCTGAGATTCACAGTTTCAATTCAGAAGTGATAGGTAAGAAATACTACGTATCAGCCTCCACGCAGTTATTTACCCCCCTGAGCATTCAGACCTTCCCCATCTGTTTGCACTTATTCTAACTACCTGTTTGACACAGCTGACCTACCTGAATAACTTATCTCTCAAGCCAAATGCAACACTGAAGCAGAAAGTTTAAATGAAAAACAAAAACTCCAGAGATACTCAAGTTATTGAAGTCTTTAATTACATGTCATAAAGAGAACCTCTTTCTTTTAAACAAGGGGGGGCACTGTTTTGCCGGTAATTGCTAAAACACATTCCTTAAGCCTTTCCTTCAGCAAAGCTAAGTGTATTGTTAATTTTAAGTTGATTTTCACTGCCAAGGCTATGAGGGGTGAAAACCAACTTCCTCTCAGCACAGTTGCTGGTGCATCACAATTTGTACCTCTAGTAAAATACATATAAAATCATGACTGTTAGTAACCCACAGACACCTGCTACAGGCTTCACACCTCAGCTGTGGGTTTGGAATGGCCTGGTAACTAGATGACACACTTCTAGTCTCAGATGATTCTCACCGTTTACAGATATTCAACTTTGTGGTGTAATTACTAAAAAGTATCTCACAATCTTCTTGCTTTGAGATGAGTACTCAAATCATGTGGGATTAGGCTATAATTAATTATGAACAGCATTCATTACAAGCACTTCCACTTCCATGAACAAACCTAGTTTTTGGATTGGGTTTTGCTCCTCAGAGCTAAGCATGACTTATGATTGGGCTAAAGAGCCTTCGGTCAGTGATCTCCTCCCATCAGAGCACAAGTGGGTCACTGCAATATCTTAGAAAGTAGGCTGCCTTCTGCATTACTCCTAGACACAAGAAACACTTAAGGCGTGAGAGTTCTCCTGTAACTGGGCTTATGATAAGCCTCAGGTTCCTACTATGTTGTTTTTACAAAGAACAATATAATTCTAATTTTACACAGAACAATATATGCTTCCAATTTTAAGAAAAATGATGGCTAAAACACTGCAGAGGGAATTTAAAGAGCAACTTTTTTACAAGATGTGAAACAAATAGATTTATTACACAGCTTTATATAGTTAAAAAGTGCTTCAATAAATAGATCATAGGAGTTCCATTTCTGAGGAAATACAGTATCTCAGAAGCTGTGATATACATATATATATTCACTGAAGCAGAAGCCAAGCACTGTTTACATAACTCCCCTTCAAAAAAAGAGCAAACCAAAACCCAGAATATTTGCTTTCACTTAGATAGTCGTACAGCTGCAGAGCTTGTGCCTTTGCAAAAATTGAGGTGGGGGGGATTAAGAGCAGGGCTGTTGGGTTTGGCCCCTTGACACTTTAATTTTTGTCTCGTCCTGCCCCCTGGTGGGAGCACAGGCCGCGAGTCTATTGGTTTCACAGAGAGACATTTCTACAATGCAACCCCAAACTACACTGCATTTCTTACATTGCTTTTTTCGTGATAAAGCATGTGTGTCAATTAACATACTAATTATTTAATTGAATAGTAACGGAAATAAAACAGTATTAGTATTTAAATAATTGCTTTATCCAAATAATTCAATAAAATAATTGCTTTCTCTGAAACTTGAAAACTCACCTGCAGAATATTCACATTGCAATAAATATCCTTTCTATTCCAGACAGATATTTAATACTTATGATTAAATGAGAATGGATAGTAAATTTTTATACACATATATCTATATAAACATACAGTGCTTATTATTCTGTGGTATTTTAGTAGGAGCTCAACATAGAGCAACATCTATAGCATGAGAGTTTCTTAACTTAAAGATTACATAAGTTCCTTTCTTTTATTTCTAGAAGGATCAATAAAATGATAGCACAGACATGCACTGGGTTACAGCTCAGTAGTCAAAAAATACTTTAGATCTAACAGGTCGGAAGAAAAAAGCAGAATCAAAGCTCTTAAAAGCGTTAACACTTGCCATCCATTAACTGCTGCAATTCTGCTCTCACTGAATATCCTCTAAGAGTAGCAAAATAAGATACCAGTGCAAGTAAATGCTAATTTTAACCTTGTCAGCCATGTTTAGATTATTTTTGACACATCTGTATTACATTCTCAATTCCTTCATCTCATCTGAGCTCAAAACATTTCTGTATACTCTTAAACTCCTTCAGGTAGCCAGGTCACCCACTGGTCTTTCAGGTGTCTCTTGTCCCAAACTCCAGGTTCTGCACACACTAATGGTTGTATGCAGCAAATTCTGCTCTTGTCTACATCAGAGCTGTAGTGGAGGTGTGAAAATTATTCAGCCCCACTCAGTTCACTGAACTGACAGTGAAAACAGCAGCATTGCAGTCTCTGAGCACACCTGAGCCACTGAGGCAACAATGTTTGGCTGGGGTGTGACGCTGGAGTACACTCACTCCCCCAGTGCTCCAGGAGCCACCACTGGCATCTTGATAAACCAGATCAGTCTCAGCAGCAACCAGAGCCCTGTCCACCCCATTTTTTTTAGGTTCATCTGCCAAAAGCCAAAGGTTTTTTTACACCTTTCCTTGGTTTCCTACTGCATGTATCTATCCATGCAAGCTGTTAGAAAAGCTCAATCCTGTGTGCACCCAGACAATACAAATCAGAAGTTACTGTAAAGGCATATAGAAGAACAAAACATCAAAACAGCAGAAAATATCAGAAACCATAGCAGAAGTTTTATGATTTCCACATACATTTTGGCCTGGGTTCTCAGCTGGTAGAGCAGCACAATTTCTACTGCCTTCAATCATTGTTTTGCAGTCACCAAGAATCGAGGCATGTGTGACAGTTTAGGGCAAAGGGAGATTAGACATCTTCCTGCAGTTATGTAACAGTTTGCCTAAGAGGTGAACTTACAAGTTGCAATCAAATTGGTCTATCCTGCAGAGGCGTGTGAAAATGCCTCGGGTTATGTGACACAGAACTACATAATGCCCCAACTGATCAAAAACCCAGTAAGAAATGATAGGTTGCAAATGAATATGGACTACCAGCTGCAGTCTAAAACTAAAATGCTTAAAGAACTATTTCTTATGACTGCATATTAGCAGAACCTTTTCTCTACTTAAGCATCCAATCCAGACTAATTTGTGGTGAAACATTTAGGGACTATATGTCTTCATGAACTCTAAGTACTGGGGTAAAAAGGATTGTGTTTTAGGGCTGTTTGATGGCTTATCTTAATTATACTCTAACCACAAAATTAAAATCTAATGAGATCTCCGTTCGGATAAGTTCAGTTAAATTGTCAAGAGTATAAGTAAGAGTTGTAAAGGCTAATAATAATTTAAAAAAAAGAACTATTTATACATTGAAAAACAGAAAGGATTTTGGTTCATCTCCAATGACTGTAATTGATTTAGTCCCTGATTTATACACTTTATATTCTCAATAATTCAGATGAGGACCTGATTCTGCAATCCCTGTTTATGTCAAACAGCATACACTCAGATGAATAATATCATTGACTTTAATATTGTAACTGCACACAGGAAATAAGTAGGAAGCTTTGCAAGGTGAGAAAGTAGCTTATTTTTTTGTGCTACTTTGAACACACTACCATGGTTAAAAGTTCTTTGGTTGGGCCATCCACTCCATAAATAGTTTACTTGACATGATCAGGGAAGAGGCAAATAGACACTCGGCCCACTGACAAACAGCCTGGGAAGTTGTAGGAACATTCCTAAAGCAAACTGGAGATAGCACAGATCTGTCTCACCTCTAGGCTGCAGAAAAGACCCCTCAGAGCCCAGCCCATGTTAAATTCTGCAGGAGCTGCATGTGGAAATTCATAAAACCCTTTGCATTAACATTCTTTTAGGCTGTATCAGACCTAATATGTTGTACTACACAATGTAAATTACAAATACTTGTTTTCACTATAAAAACAGACGAACTGTAGCTAATTAAATATCACACTGCCTTTGGAAGAGCAAATGGGATAAGAGGAGGCTGAGGGCTATCTGTACTCAGGCCAGTGGGCAGAAACTGCAGCTGAGGAAAATATTTCTAGCATTGGGCCCTGCTTTGTGATTTCACTGCAGCCTGTGGCTGGGCTCTCATTCCCTGTAGCCTGACTGGCAGTGAATTCATCTTATGGAAAAATTCCCTGCAGAGATTTTGTGGCAATGCCTAGTGTGGATGATGATTATTGTGTCAGACTCCAAGTGCTTTAAGAATTATGACCAAAAAGTGAATGACCCAGTTCAATAATGAAATATTGAAACGAAATATTAATAAATATTAATATGAAATGAAATAAATAATGAAATAAAAATAATGAAAAAATGAAATAATAAAGATTAATACTTGTATATTTTCTGCCTCCTAGGCAACCACTCTTTTTTCTTTGTTTCAGAAGATTTAAAATACCTCCTTTTTTGTTTGTTTCAGAAGATTTAAAATACAAACACACGTATGAAAAGATTCAGGCAAGAACACACATTATTTCCTTCAGAAGGACGTGCTCTCCCATGCCTGAGAGATGTTTTTGCCACGGCTTTTAACAAGTAAGCGCTAGAAAGACATTGCATCACCTCATCGGAGAGACGTGAGGGAACCTGCTGGCTGCGTTACGGAGCTCCTGCCCAATTCACGGCTTTCTGCTCCGGCGCTTGGATTGCCTCCTCCTCCTCGGGGGTGGCAGGGCTGTTCCCCACACTTTTCTCCTCGCTGCTCAGCACCTTTGCGGCCTTTCTCGCTTTCTCAGGGCCCAGGAGCGCTCCCCTCAGGGCGGGCTCCCCTCAGGCCCCGGGAGCCCCGCAGACAGCCCAGGGAAGAGCGGGGCACTCCCGGGAGGCAGGGACACCAGCACCGCTTCACAATGAGTAAACTTTTCCGGTTTTCCTCGACGGTAAGTGCTCGTTTTCCCCACTCACGGAGAAGTTTTTTTGTTTTTTGGTGGGTTTTTTTTGGTTTTTTTTTTTAATTTTCTGACATTTACCTGATCCTTTGCAGTTCAAGCAAGTTTCAAATTGAATTTTCCGTAGTGAAATGAGTCATTGCAATCTTTCACTCACATTCTTAACCACATCCCATCCTGGCTAACTATGTGAGCTGGTCAAAATCACAATGAAAGAACTATATCATCAGCTAAAATGCACTTGCATGAAAGAAATGAGTGGAATTTGAGAAATAAAACCATTCCCAGGTCACAGCTGTATTGCCTGTTAGCAGCTAAAGAAGCACCAAAATTTCCAATCTGGTTCTCTTAAAACAAAGTTTTTACCCCAAGAGAGGCTGCAAACTCTTGCTTTTTATCTTAATTCAGGAAGAAAAAAAATCTTAAAAGACAAAAAATCACTTGAATATTTTCCTGGAAGAAATGTTCATTTTCCAATTTCCTATCTCCTTTGAGCAGTCTCTCTCTGCAAAAGCACTTTTATCCCAGGAGGGAATATTTTAATGGAATATGTTTGAAAGGCAGGTTCATCACCCAAAAGACACACACACATCTTAGCTTCCCTGATGAGCAACGTAATTCTCCTCTCAGATCAGCCAAACACAAACATACTTCAACAGAGCAGCAAAGAAGCTGAATGTTCTTGCCTCTGCTTTTCCAGCACACACTGCTGGAAAATTCCTCACCTCTCACTTGAGAAAGTGCAGGCTAGGAGGACAATAAAGGGTAAGTGAACATGCAAACAGGAGTCCAATCTATTTCATATCTGTGACCCATTCATAAACTAAAAAGTAACAGCTTGGAATTAATTGTTGAGGGTACTAATATACTAAGAGGGGAATAAAAAAAGAGGCAGCCTTGGATCAAATTTTCTTCTAGAAGTGGCTATATAGAGACAAACCCCTCCTTATGTGCAACTACTTTTTAATCTTTGCTACATTTTTAATATGGTTAACACATATGGTCTATAAAGGGCCATTAAATCCTCTAATTTTATATTTAGAAACCCACAGAATTTCTTCAAAACTGACAAGCATCCATTTTTTACTTGAAGCCACTTAAAGTTCATCAACCTTTTCCTGGTTCCTTTTAGACATTAATATCTCTAACTTACAAAAAATTCACCTGAAGCACTATAAACCCACAGCATTATAATCATGAGAGTTGCCTTATTTACTGCAGCAGGATTGCAAATAGGAATGCTCCTCCTAACAAGGCTGTAGAATTGCAGTCCAACTTCTTAGTACTCAGGGTTAAAGAAACTGGTTAAGGAGTTTTTGCCTGGGTTTTATAGGAGAAATCATGCTTTATAAATCATGTGTGGCATATCCCCTCAGAGCCAAGAGCTCAGTTTCCTTTTCCTACCTTTATTATACCATTATTATTAGTTTTGTCTTCCCACCACTACTGGAAGTCCCTTCTGCTGCTCTTGTACATTTTTCAGTAGATTTCTACAAGTTATATTGCATGAAAATCTGGACCTTCATTAAAGCAAAGTAATGAGGTAACTTTTACACTTACATTCAGTTACAAAAAAATATATCTATTTATAGGAAGTAGTTTATACAGAATCACAGAATATGTTAAATTGGAAAGGTCCCTCAAGTCCAACTCTTCTGCCTTGGGGTAATATCATTCCCTCATTCCTGTGAGTTCTTCAAGAGAAAAAAAATTAATTGTACTACAGTGATTATGATAGCAGTGATTATATCCCCCTAAGAGTATCTGACTGTGCTAGGCACAAGTAAATGCATGAAACAATAAAGTCACTTCCTGCACCAAAGAGGTACACTTGAAGCATGCATGAAAACAGATGGAGAAAACCCTGGAGTATTAATATTGTATGCACCAGAAGGGATTATTCTCACTGTGTGTGAATTAGACTGCATGCTGTTGCTACTTGCACTGAAAGTCCTTGGTCCGATACCACATCTTGCAGGACTGGAGGTGGAATAAAATTTTCTTTCAGAGTCTGCAGATTGAGTGTTCCCTCCCACACATTTCATTATACTGCTGTCAAAGTTCATTCTCACTGGTATTGTCGTTTTTATCTTGAAAATGTTTTCAGAACGCAAGAGTCTGCAATGGAAAGAATCACTGACACAAGTTTGGCATGCTTTTCTGTAAGCAGTAGAAGAAAACTCTGCCTGCATTGCAGGCATGATAATCAGCATATCCCATGGGTAAATACTTGTTTCCCTCACCTAAAAGCATCGCAGAACATAACTGTACCAACAGTCATCACTTACTTTGTATCAGTGCACCAGTGGTCAACAGCAGAGGAAAAGGAGAACTTAGCAAAATATATCAGGTTGTTTTTTAAAATGCAATGTCTGGAGCATTTCTGCAGCAAACTACTGACCTGAAAGTCCACGTGGTTTGTAAGCTGCGACCTTACAAGTGGTTTTACCCTGTCACCAAGTCCCTTTAAAATCTGTAATGCTAGTCTCTACTAAGAACAGTGTTTGGCGTATCTCAAACACATTGTGGAGTGGGTTTCATTTTTGAGAAGCTTTGTTTCTTCTTCTTATGTCTAATACATTTGAACTTGCATAGAAAGACCAATCAAACCAAAATAATACTCTGTCATAGATTGTGTGTGGACCAGATGTGCTTCTGTTGATGTTGCTGAGAGATTCTTCCCAGTGGATTTGAGTTGGGAACATGAAGAGGCCATATGGTAATAAAGATAATTTACATAGCAACTTTTATCAACAAATATTACAAAGGACCCTGCAAATCACCTACTGTACAGGAAGAATTTCACTCAGAACTGAAACACAAATACCTCTGGGGTAAAACTTGGAAATACATAATAGCACAGTAATGCTATGAAACAATTTCTAATTAGTTGTGAAAAATAAAGTCACAGCAAACTGAAATCATGAGAGGAGCACAGGTGGACAAGTTCTATTTACAAATCAGTTACAATCTGCACAGTTTCACCCTACATGTGAAGTAGTAATTTATGAAAAGTAGTTCATTCCTTTTGATAAGTGCAACTCTGATAAAATGATCTTCAAATATAGACATAGAAAACAGAACAGAATACTAAGTGGATAACTCCATTTCAGTTGTGCAGACATTCACTGTACATATGCATAGTAAATGTGTATACCTCATCTTAATCTCAGTGTCTCAGTAGGGAATGTGACCAAGAAAAGTTATACTATTTTTTGTATTTGTTATAGGTAGGAGCGTGGGAGGCTCTGGACATTTTGCAATAGTGTCATGAAAGTCACTACTGAAGTAAGAATAATCAAGAAAAAACAATTGTTTCAAAGACAATATAATTGACTTTCTATCCATCTTGGGAAAGATGAACAGTAGGAGAAAGTAAATGTGCTAGATTGCAATATGCATAAGGCTCAGCAAAGAAAACAGTGATAATTTTCAAATGAAACTATGTCACGTTCCTTAGTGAGGTTTATTATTTGGAAATGTTGCCTTCTTGCAGCCTTAATTCCAGGTTGAACCTTGTTTCAGTCCCAAATCTGTCTAACGTGCTGTAGATATATTCATATTATGTTTATCTGCTGTAAGAAGGCAATTCTAAATGCTGCTCAACAAATCAAACTAATATTAAGTAGACATACAACATATTTATGTTGTATATTTATAGAGCTCCCAGGAGAACTTACTACAGAATCATTCACTGCACTTAAAATGAAATTGAAAACATAGTTTATGTAAAGAGACTTTTGAAAAAAACAATTTTCAAAGAATCCACTAATTTCAGCTTCCAAGTCCTATCTCTTGATTTTCTAAGAACTTCTGCCCATTCACAGTAATCCAGGCCTGGTCACACAAAGTCGCAGCAGTCTTACTATCACATTTATCCTCATAACCCAGCCCCAGTGGTCCTTTCTGTCCCAAAAAGGCAAAGACAATGCTACTGATTCTATAGTAAATGACCAATGGGTCTTTTCCTGATTCCAGCGTTGCAATGTTTTGTAACCAAGAGTGCAATTATTTTCAGCATAGCCATGTGACAGCTGCAAAACTTTTGTGTATTAACTAGTTGCTAATTAAGAGTAAAGAGTTTTCTTGAAGCTGTTCAAACTCTTAAAATTGACTGTACCAAGATCCATTGTCCAGATATTCCTGTTCACTTCAAAGGAATAACGGCAGAGAAAAACTGTACTGCAGACACACCAGTACTTGAAAATTATAGGTTAGGAAAGACACCAAAGCTTTCATTAATAGAATTGTAGATCTCTGAGGGGGAGCAGCACAGCCATGTGTGGAGCTTCTGTGTGCTTACCCCTGACATGCAACCACTTAGCATTCCTGAAAAATGGGCACTAGCAGTATCACTGCACAATTATGGTGCCCATTTTCATGGTCATGCTTTGTTCACCCTCCTGACGGCAGTACTTACAATCAGAGGTGGGGAATAACATGAACACAGGGCACTCCTAACCCCAGAAGTAATTTTCCTTTTTTTATTTGTATAGTCATATGTACTAAGAGGATGTGAAAGGACTATTATTAAACTACCCTTAAATATGTTTGATGACACCACATGCTGACTCAGAAATTCTTTTCCTCCAAGCCCATTTAAAGCTGAGGGTCTAATTGCAAACGCTTTATTACTGTGTTGTTAAATGTACCATCGTTCATTTTTTTCAGAAAAATTTAATGCAGGCCTATTTTAATACAATGTTTTAAAGATCAAACTCAGTATATCCATTTAGAAGAGCAATCTCAGTTCTTAGCTGTAGTAAAAATAATAATAATAACACTTACTGTACTTTAGATCTTCAAAGCACTGTATGGGTATTAAGCAATTTGTCTCTCTTGGCAAGGATTTTAGTTTGCATTGGACAGTAAGTAGCAGCAGGTACCTTGTTTCTTCTTTTTTTTCTTCATTATTTTCTCTTTCCTGTTTTATTCCACATAGGCTAGAAGTGTGTCGCTTCTCTGTTTATGGGAATTCTAGAAATTCCTTACTGGTGCTACTGGATGGTTTGAATTTGCTTTTACCAGCCAGGGTAATCCATCAGACTTCTATTATTTGTAAGATATCTCAGAAACAGAAATGAGAGTCAACTTTCTTTTGAAGCCAGCTCTCTTGCCATAACATAGAGCTGTCTGTCCTGGGTAGGTTTCACAAGGAAATATCCTCTTTTTTTATTTCTAGCTCAAATGTCCTTATTTACTATCACAACTAATAGAACCAGAATAACCAAGAATCTTGCCTTTTGCAAGTGCTGGGGTAGAAACTCACAATGAGTACAGTCCCAAGGATGGTGTTTCCACAAATACAAGGATAAACATTATTGTTCTTAGCTTTTCAAAGTAGCCCAGTGAAACAGGGCTTGACAACCCTTGCTTTCCATAGGAGACTTTCTAGGTGGCAGAGGAAAGTGCAAACAAAGACCCAGTTCTGCTTAGAGCCAAGGGTCAAAGGTACAGTAACTGAGATCCGTAGAGCCACAGCTTGTCACAGCAGCAATGAGAATTTGCCATTTCAGAAATCAGTTGAACTTAAAACATATTGCACTCCCATTCCACCCAGAAACTTCTATAGTCTCCATTCCTCTTTGCAGCAACTCTTCTTTCTGCAAATGTTCAGCATTGTGAAGTACTCAGGTCCTTGAAATTTCTAATTAAATCCCAAGGAGACTGAGGAGTCTGCAGATGTAACAAGCATTAATTCAGTGGTCTCTGTTGTCAAAAAAGCAGTCAATGTTTAAGGGCATGACAGCCATTTATCTTTTGCTTATCCAGGAAACTCTTTCTATAAGCTTGTGATGGGAACATTTTCAATAAACATTAAAATAAAATCACTGGAGCAGTTTTGCTTGTGGAAATTCTCCCAAAATTGAGAATTACCAATGAACAGAGGTGCAGTCTCTCTTCTAAATTGTATCAACACAGGTGTGAGTCATATTCAAGCAGCTGTGAATGCATTGTGACTTTGTGTTGCTTCACTGTCTTCACTTCCTATCTCCTGACAGTGCCTGTCCTGGAAGTGCTCTGCCACAAGCTCGTTTCCCCAGGGCTGCATGGATATTTCTGCAGAAGCAATTCTGAAGAGCTAAAACCCAACTCTCTTCTTCCATGACCAGTAGATCTGGAGAAACCAGTCCCTGCCCAGTGATCAGCTTGACCTTTGCCAATACCACTAAACAGCGCTCCAGGAAGAAGCAGGCTGATATTTTGCCATAGAGACAGCACTTTTCTGTCACACAACAAAAAAAAGACATTAGCTTCTTAGATGCCCATGTCAATCATCTTTGATTCAGACGTGTTGTTAAGCTTTTCTTTTGAAAAAATAACATGCACATGGTTTATGTTTCCTATTATATTTAGAGATACATTCTGAATTCTCCTTTGGAGACTTCAGTAGCTATAGATTTAGTCTTGATGACAAGAAATTAAGGAAGTGGACTTGCCAGGAGAATTTATGCAGCTGAGGACAGAATACAAGACTTCAGGGTCTGAAAGGGTGAAGCAAATCTGTTTATCTCTCATGCCACATAGAAAAGATTTCTGAGCTGATTTATTGCCTATCTTTTGAAAGATGAATGCAGCCACATAGAAAAAAATCACTGTTTTCTTTTCTTCTTTCCAGAACTATAAACCTATATTTCAAAAGCCATTGTTGAAGTGGAGGATTAGATGAAAAGGTTGATCTCTGACTCAATTTTCAAGGGCAGGTCTCACACTACTTAACCCAGGAATTTCCCCAGTTTTCTGTTGCATTCTATGCTGCCATCATCTGGCTCTTTTCATAAAACCTGACTTTTTCTAAATCTCAGTTCTCTCCAGGCCTGAATTTCTCTTTGGGTAAGAATCTTCAATGCTTTTTATGATGATCTCTCACAGTAAGAATTCACTTTTTCTCAAGCAGCAAGCACCTCTCTGCAGCTACCACTGCCAGAATATTTACCCAGACTCTGGGCTGGGCATGCAGCTCCCTTTGCCTGAGAACTCAAGATGGAGGAAGGATATTAATTTAAGAGTCTGTTCATACTCCAACATACTATTCTGATTCTAAATCTCTTCAGTCACCTAGCAGAGATTTCTTCATAGCAAGCCAGTTACTTCTAGCATGCCAGCCACCAGCATCTTGACTATGCCCTAACTCAGGAATGTAGCCATTTGGTCACGGAAAACACCTCTCCTCCTACAGTAAAAGGGTGTTAGCAACTTTCCCAGTGATTTACTTAAATGTAAACAAGTTGTTCACTTACTCCAAGGCAAATCTTATCTTCTGCCTGATGGGACAACGGTAAAAGGTGACAGAAGCTTTCCAGTCGGCTTACACAGACCTAAGGCCACACTGTTTCCAAGACATCACAACCTTCACCTCCTTCTCGTATGTCGGGCAACCAGAGTACTGTGAAGGATTCAGAAACATTCATCTAACTGAATTCTGGATTTCTGGTGGCAGGTAAAACTCTGAGGGAGCTGTGAAAACATTGGCACTAATACGGACATGGGAGAGAACAATAGATATAATAACTTTGTATACCACTCTGGGTTCTGAGGAAAGGCTTTTCCTGGAGCATTTCCAATGCTTGGCTTTTTGTCAACTCTGATCTTCACAGAAGCCCTCTGTCTCTGTGCATGCCAGGCAAAATCTGCCTAGCCAAACATGCTCAGTTGCTTTTCCTGTTACAGCATTCACCTAACCTGTTCTGTAGGTAACATGGCCAGGAGAGCAGGGTTGCCTCTCTGCTGCCCAGCCACACCCCAGTTCCAAGCACAAAACAGAAGGATGCTACAAAGAACATTTCTGTCGTCCACAGAACTGCAAACAAGCAAGCACAGCACATCCCTCTATCACAGCACACATCAATCAAGGCATGCAGTTCTTGACAGGACACTAATCAATCGCCATAGGGAGACAGCAGCATGGGGAGACATTCCAATATGTTTTCCTTCATTCTTTTTCCTGAAACAGGAGAGGCAGGTTAAATAAGGCTCTGCTGGAGCATGTGATGCACATATTTCAGGGTATGGGAATTACTGCATACAAAGGAGACTATGAGACCTATAAATTAGAATGAACAAGTCTTGGGGCATCCAGAAAAAAAGGGCATATTTACATAGGGACTGTAAGGAGAGATGAACCTAAAAAGAGAAAAGAAGATGGGAAACTTGGTCTTAGAAACAATAAAAATATCTGCTTGGTTTCAATTTCCACATCCAAGTCCTGAGAAAATCTACAGAATCGTAAGTGAAATTATATAGACACTTCTTTAATGAACATTAAAGTAAAGCAATGAACATGAAAGTAAAAATATGCCTAATATTTGGATATGCAGAAATGACCACTTATTTTGCCTGAGTACTACTTCAAATGACAGTGTGCTGAAACTTACAGATTCTGTGTTTGCAATTTATTTTTTTAATGACAGAACAGAAGCGGGAAAAAGTGGCTGGACAGCTGCATGAAACCTCCATTCTGAATTCAAATCTGAATTGGACCTGAACGGAGGTCTTGAGCACCACTGCATGCCTCCCTTAAAAACCTTCACTGCTCTGAATACTGGATGAATGTCTTCTTATGCATCCTGGGCTGAGACCTTCAGCCCACTTGGGAACTGAAAGAAGTGGAACTGGGCTCCCAAGGTTTAAAAGAAGTATCAGTCCTAATGAGGTAACACAGAAAATAAATATGTACCTCTAAAAATGCTCATGTCAGCACAATTAAATATTGGAGGCTTGAGGAAACACCTTTCATATAGTTGCTGGTAGAAAAATGCAGACAAGCCCTGTATTGGCCCCATACAACATTGTATTTATTTCTTACACCACCAGTTTTCATAGCCTTGACCTACGTTACTGTAAAGTAAGAATAAAATAAAGAAACAAATCACATAGAAATATGTGCCCCATGTTCCTCACTTGGGGATTAAACAAAACAAAGAATGTTTCATTTCAATTTTTGAGCAGGCTCTCTATGTTTCTGAAGAGTGCTGATGCCCTGTGATATCTGAGCAAGACAGCATTAGGACTGTACACACTGTATTCCTCCTTGCTTTATTAATAAAACAATAATGAACTCAGTGGTGCAGAAACAACAGAACATGCTGCTATGAAGGAGACCTCAAAGCCCACTCAGCTGCTTCACTGGTGTATATTAAAATTAATGAGTTTCTGCTGCAGAAAGAAAGTGGTGTCCTTACAGGGGAATGAGATCTATGATCTTTATATTGTAGCACAACCACTGAGAAGCACAGAAATCTGCACAGCTCAGTCTCAAGTAACAAATTTCTTTTTACAGGGGGAAGGCAAGGACAGGCTGAATACTCTTGCCATACATATTGAAAGAGGGGGTAGGAGAGTTTTTCACTTGCATCTTAAGCACCTTCCTACTAGTAAAAATCGGATCAAGGCTCTCTCCCTCTCCCATCCCCATTTTTATAGCTAAGAGACAAAAACACTAGCGATACTG
This sequence comes from Nicator chloris, assembly GCA_013400495.1. Classification (NCBI taxonomy): domain Eukaryota; kingdom Metazoa; phylum Chordata; class Aves; order Passeriformes; family Pycnonotidae; genus Nicator; species Nicator chloris. The sequence continues at coordinate 21,010 of WAAE01022606.1, forward strand.
AATGCCAGCCAGCAGCTGAGGCTGCTAACTCAGCCATTATAACCACGATATTTAATAGCTGTCAATTAAAGAGCCCTGATATTTATACATAGGAACATCTATCTGGAGGTCAGCACATTTCATTAATATTTTTATGACATCCTTCACAGTGGCTTTGAGCTTCTAATGCTTTACAGTTAACAAAGCAAAATTTTGAAGCAACTGCTAGGTTGGTAAAAAATACAATTTTTAAAATGTTGTTTCATTAAGACAGTTCAATTTTATTCAAGTTTCCTCAAGGCTTCATTTGACTGCAAAGAGGAGTTAATAACAGACTGCTACAATAGCATTTCTGTGAAGCTTATTTCCTGCCTAAGAGCTCTATTGAGAAACAAAACTTACTGGCGTGTTTCATATCTGACGCACATCAAGTATTTTGTGAGCTCAGTTCAAACCACTTGCTTGGACTAAAGTTGTAACTGGAGAGTACTTTTACCACAGATTATCCTAATTCTATAGAATAATTACCTAAAATCTTAAGGAGGATAATTTTCTTATCACTTCCTTTTATTAAGTGCTAGAGATACATTGACCTCAAATATATTAATGAGTGCTAACTTCAAACATAGTTTAAAACTACAAGTGCTAAATCATGATAAAATTTAGAAAACCAGGATCAACTCAAAACTTCTCTGAACTATCCTATAAGCACCAGGTATTCCCTTTAATGAGGATATTTGATCTCAATCTGTTCAGATTTGAATTTTATGTACTTTCTATTCCAGAGTTCATTGCAATCTACAGAGAACAGAGCAGGAAAAAAAGAGGTGAGGAGAAGGTGGGGGGGGACACAGACAGGATAGACAGGACCAAACAAAAACACCAACCAACAAACAAAGAAATACAAAATACCCACACCAAAACCAGACTTGAGAAAGCATTAACAATTCAATTTCCTAATGTGGGTGGCTGTGATTTATACCTAAAATGTTTACTATGTCACTTGTGTAGAACTTAGTGTTTTCCACAGCATACCTACATCTCAGTCTGCAAACTGCTTCTGTTCTAATTTAACCAAATTCAGCCTATTAACAGTATCATATAAAGGGCAGCATTTTATCTCATTAAAATCCAGAAATTTGCTACACTGCCCTGCCATTAAGTCCCCGTTGGTCCAGAAGCATTTTATTGGGACTGCATTAATTCATTATTGAAATATACTTTTCTTTTAGTCTCTCTTGAGTCAAGCTTTATCAAAAACATACTACATGAAGAAATTTGGCATCTGAAGTTCAGCCTATATCACTTCTTTTTTGGAGAAGGTTTTTGGAAAGGCAAGGAAGAATATGGAAGTGAAAATCTATCCCAGAAGACTCCAGAATCCATTTTTATATGACATAAGGAGAGGATGATCCATTTTGTCACTTGCACATCTCCCCTGGTCTCTTGCCTCTTCCCTGCTTTTGTAGATGGGCCGAACCTGAAGCTAAGCTTGAAAGTTCCAGAAAGTATGGGGAATGCTCTGATTCTGGGGATAATTTGAACCCAAACACAGCTGATTGCAGCTTGTCCAGTTTAAGCAAAGCAGAACCTCAGCACTGAACAACCTGACATGTATACTGTAAAATCTCAAACTGGGCTCTGGCAAAGAATTGATTTCCTTCCTTCTTCCCTCCTAATACAGAGAAGTGCAACTGGGTGTGTTGCCCCACAGGAGAGTAATTGTTAAGAGACATTGCCACAAGTACTTTCAAGGCCAAAGAGTCAGAGACCACCTCTGCTAATAAGAACCACGACAACAAGCCAGAGGCCATGTACACATCAGCAAGGACTGGGGTTCACTAGAAACAGAGTTGTGCAATGACACAGTTGGTGCTGATGACCTGACATGCTACCATGAATATTTCATTGGGGTTTATATCAAAAAAGAACAAATCTGGTCCCACTAGGGACTGAATGCAGTCAGTGAGCATTGAAAATGCTCTTGGAAAACATTGTCCTTTCAGTTTAATCTGAAAGAGAGCCAATAGAGCACCCCAAGGCTGCCCCATGGTATGAATCAAAGCACATTTACCAGGAACAAGCAGATTAGCTTCAGAAGCACATTCCTGATCTGAACTAAACTACTAATCTAGATGCACTATAAATTCTTCTGCATGAGATCCTAACAGCACAATATACAGAGGGAAAAAGTTATTTTGTACTATGTTCAGAGATACTCCCCTGAAAAGTGGAATCAGGATGCATCTTCCAAAGTAAAGTGATGCTATGTAAAAGCCAAACAGATAGGCAGGCAATTTTTTTTAAAATCAAAGATAATGGAAGGAGGCAATTTAAGGTAATTTTACTCCCTGTAAGAGTAAAAATTGCTCTTACATTTCAATCAAATGAGAGCATCTATGCAGCATAAGCCACAGAGCTAAGCACCAAGCAGTGTCTCCTCTAGTGTCTTGGATGTTTCTCTAGTGACATTCAGGTGACAGAAGAAAACTCAGGATTTTTTACAGGTTTAAGACCTTTGAAACTCAGGTGGTTTCTTTGTTTTTGATTTTTTGTTTTTGTTTGGTTTTTTTGGTAATCTAATCACACAAAATTAATTAAAAGTATTTTGACATGCCTCAATGGAAATATTTTTTTTTATTCAGACAGAAATTAAATATAGCAACAAAACTCCAAAACAGTCTATTCTCAGCACTCTGTGAGGGGCTAGAAGACAATAGCGATTGTGTATATTTATCTGGAAATGTTTACAATACACTTAAGAATTTCTTTCTTAATTAAGGAATTTCAAATATCCTAATGTCAATGGTGGTCTGGTGCCAAAGGAAATACAATTTTTATCCATTGCTGTTGCTCAATTCTTAGTGATCATGAGTAATATTTGCAAATCCGGAGAGACTTCAAGTCAAGCTGTGAACTTGCATTTCAATATCTCAGTATTTTTACCTGATTTAAAGAAAGTCTAAGTATGTACAGCTCTTGGCTGATTTAGGTGGCACTACATGAGAACTACATAGAAAGGTTGAGAGTTTGCACACTTTGCTTCTGCCTCTCAGACCTGGCCAGTAGAACAAAAAAATAAAGAAGCATAAATCCATATAGCAGCCCTGAACTGTTCAGTTGTTTTCTGCTTTGGTTAAACTGAGCAACAGTGAAAAAGATGATGTTGTAACAGAGGAGGAAAAGGTGTTCTTTTGCTTTGAAGTGGTTGGGGTTGAAATCCAATAGTAGCAAGAGTCAGAAGAAAGTAATCAAGAAATGATCATGACATCTATAATACTGTGTAGCAGTTCGGGGAACAAAAATCACCTCTTCAGACAAACAAAGTTTCTGTAGCCAGGAAATAATATTAATTTAAAGACAAAAGACTCAGTATTACATAAAGCCAAAGTGGTCAATATAGTTTTGATTGTAGAGCACTGACTGCATGATCCTGCCTCAGGCACCACATAGACACAGATAATGCTTTAATGAATAAACAAAAAACCATTATGTTGTGGAGGTAAATTTTCTTACCAAAGTCTGGCAGGTCCATCTCCACTCCAGTCTTTTCTCAATATTTGTGTAACTTCATTACATTCCCATCCTGGTTTTAATATCATCATTCAGGCATTTTTTTACCTGAAATTGACCAAACTGTTCACAGTAGACCAGAATTAAACCTTTGTAACACTTGAACATGACACATGACAGTAAGTCTTTATTAAAATTATCTATAAGGGATGCATAAAAACTGTATAATTCTATCATTCTTTAACTTCTGACCTCCTTTAAAAAATTACTATAGGCTTGTAGCAATAGATAAATAAATAAATAAATAAATAAATAAATCCAGGTGTGTATTTTTAGAGATAATTTTAAAAACAATTGCAGAGAGAAATATTCCTAACCAAGATGTAAGGCCGGGAGCGGCAGCGGCCGCCAGAGGGAGAGCTGGGCGCGCCAGAGCCGGGGAGCCGCCCGGCCAGAGCCCGGCACTGCCACACCGCACACACACACTGCTGCAGGCCTGCCGGGCCCCAATGCACAGAACCCCCTCTAAAGGGAATGCCTGCAAAATCACAGCGTTTGGGTTCCTAGGCAATCTAAAGATGCAAATCTCCACTAAAGGAGTTGATATTCAATGCCGTTAAAGATCAGTCTTTTAACCTCCTTGCTAGCATTTAATGTATTTTTCTTGTCTTTTCCTGAAGAAAAAATAACCAGGGCAAGACAGAGAGGAGAAGAAAATGATCTGCAGGAATTCTACCTGGCCAAGTGAAGAAAGGACAACTACAAAACTGTACTTTCCACTTCTTCCACCTACCCAAAAGATGGGAAGAAGTCAAGAAGGAAAACTAGGAGGTGGTACCATAACAGAGTTCACCAGCCTTCAGTCTCTGCTGGAAGCAGGCCAAATTCTGTGACTAGTGAGTCTCAAAAGTCAGTAGACCTCCCCAACAGCAAGGAGCAGACCTTATTTCCAGCTGGTAACCTCAGTCAGGAGGAGTTACCTCTGGGAACTGGGGCACTCGGCTGGCAGAACGCAGCTGGGATCAGCCAAGTCCAGTGGACTTGGTCACAGATTGCCACACAGCTGCTGTTCTGTGCTAACCAAAGCCTGTGCCAAACTTCTACTCATATTACAAAACAGGTAACAATATCCCAGCTGGCCTTTGAATAGTTCCACAAAGCAAAGAGATCCCACATTGCCAAAATGGAAAGAATTAGAAAGACCACACCTTTGTTATAGTTCAGAGATTTACCAGTCCCTGAAACCTCCACTGTAAAGGGCTATGGCCCCTCACATTTCTGACCTATTCACCAGCTCCCTGCTTCCTTAGCTCTTTGTTCCTGAATACCTGTTTAGAGAAGCAGCTTTTCCATTATTTCCAGATTATTCAATTTGTCTCATATACAGCTTGAATAGTTCAAAATGAATATTCCTTTGGCTAAACCCCCTGCAGATTTGATGGAGATATCTGTTATGGAAGTGTATGTTGAATCCTGCAGAGTCTGAGATATGGCTTAGAGGGCATCCTGTCAAAAACAGAGCCACGTTCCCTCTCATTCTTCCCTCACAACTAAATGAATAAATTGAGGTGTCATGAAACTTAACACAGGAAAATCCAACAGGTCCCATGAAATTATTGCTTTCAAAGCAATTTTGCATGAAACAAAACATGTATTGATGACATATTCAGTATAGCATTCTCATTGTATCACTAAGAAAATTCAGCATTTCTGATCACAGAAGTTCCATTTTAAAATGCATTTGCTGTGTTTTTTCCTGAGTACTGTCAAGACACAATTTAATTTAAAACAATTCATCATATGAAAGTTCATATTTTTAAAAAAAAAAATAACCTTTAGCACCTGCCCAGCATATTTATCTGTTCAGAAATTACAGTAAATCACAGTCTTTACCTCACCCACTAATTTAGCTAGGGTATGTCCAGAACAAAGGGCCACAATAAATGCCAAAGCAAGGGCTACACCCACTTATAAATCACACAGCCTCAGGTCTGTTAGCAGGTTAAAAATTTACTAGATTTTAACTGACATACAACAACAGTAGGTTCCTTCAATTATAACTGATTTATCAGAGGAAAAGTCTTTAGTAACTATTCCTTGGCCCACTATGGACATTTCTAAAATATCTGCTTCCATCTGTTTATCTTAGCCCCAAAAAAGACTTCACCTGGATAGATATGTTCATGAAGAAAGCACAATAACATAGCATCAAAAGGATTTATATTCTCAGACTTACTGCTTCCAGTCCTCTACCTTGTTGTCAATTGCAAAGTGGTGGTGATAAATGTGACATCAAAATGCAGTCTCACACTTTATTTTCTGAACATCAACAACAAAAAAGGTAAGGTCACTATTTCTTAAAATCTATTTTCTTATGAAATATGTCTATCAAAGTCTGTCTTTGCATAGTATTTTGATCCTGCTCTTCATTCTGCTTTTCTTACTTACTAAAAAAACCTCTGAGTTTATACATCTACAGTTATGATGTGGATCTGGAGTATAAGTTCTTGTGCTTTCAGATGTGGGAGGAAAGGACAGAGGATTCATTTGTATGAATGAATATATATATGAACACTATAACTTCAATGCATTTGTGCCAGCTCACAGTAGATAAGTTTCTATTTCAAAAGTAGAGCTACTCAAATCTTCAAATATATGTGTGCCTGTGACTGCAGCTATTCTTGAGAGACAAGGGGGAACTGGTGAGAGAGGATAGAAAAACTGACGGAGAAGAAAGAAGATGGTGTTATTGAAATGTAGGTGGATTTAATCTAATTGTTCTAAACCTGCTTCTGTGACATGAAATAGTATCAGAGAGTGACTTTGAATACAGAAGAATATGGTGGTCACTGTGCTGATTTGGCCATCAGCAAAGCAGCAATGCATAGCAATAATTCCAATTTACATAGATACACAGATCCCGTGGTTTGGCCTTAATTTAAACCAGACTTTTTCACTGTCAGAACTAGAATAATCTATTTTAATATGTGAGTCTGTTTAGCCAGTTCTAGTTGTTTAAACATTTTGTATGATCAGGAAAAGTGTTAAAAAAAACACTGTGAGGAGAGTCATCACCAAGTAACAAATACATATATGTATAACAAATGTATAAACAAATACTGCTTCTGCTTTGCTGTGTGCATAGTCTTCAGACCTCAGAGCTATATCCAGCAATGGATTGCTTTAAACATTCCCTACACTGAGTTTCCTGCTGTCTCATGTAATGATTCTGTTATCAGAAATCATATTGTCATGATGATCTTGTCTGACCTAACTTCTCAGCCCCCAACCTCCATAAATTACAATTCCTGCTCAGCTTTTCTCGCTCTCAAAATTGGTTATTTCACCTTTCAAACACTCTAGCACCTTAACCTTCTCTTTAAGTTGCTGAAGAAAGGTATTTAAATCTTCTCCTTCTTGCCTCTCTAAATTATATCTTCAGATTGAAATAAAAGGACAATCTAAATTTTCTCTGTTGTATTTTGCCCCTCCCATCCCAGCCCTCAACCTGTCTATAGATGGCTGCATGGACAGAGCTTTTCTTTTGCACAAAGGAGACATTTCCCCTGACCATTTACCTTTCATTCACACTCTCCTTTAATAGTGATAAGCAGAATATTCATTTCAGATTTAAGTCTCAGAGAAGAAAATTAACCACAGTGATTTTTGCCTGCTTGTGGTAAATTATAGCCTTAGACATTCATTTTTTTATATCTGTTTTGTTACAAAGATATTTGTCTGTTTTAGGAAAACAAACAGATGAATTAGGAACTGGTTGAGAAATTTGAGAAATTACCAAGTTTCTCCCATGCTTTCACTATAGCTGTTGGTGTTCATTATTTCATTTCAATCATACACATAACATAAAATATGGGGTTTTTTACCTTTAATGTGTTAAGTTATAAATCAAAGTGTTCCCATGCAGATTAGGACGAGATTCTAGGAATGTAGAATCTCAATTCCACTGTCAATCAACTCACCACGCACATCACAATAGAAATGTCAATGCTTACACAAGGCACCCAAACAAACTGAGGGAAAGGACACAAAGATGAGAAAGCAAAACCAAAGCTGATCAATGTGGTATGAATTCAAGGGCACTTTACTGAACTCTGAAATCTACCCTACTTTTATGGTGAAGCTTGAACATGGAATTGCTGGAATGACATTTTCCACAAACTTCTAAAAAAGATTGGCATGAAATTAGTTTAATCTCAGGATACCTATCTCACCAAAGAACTCCACTAAGTTCCTGTGAGAGGTATTAAGCAGATGCAGGTTAATGTAGTAAAGATTTTTATTGACTATGGTTTTAAAAATTTCACTTATTTTAAAAATTACAGTACAACCAACCTCAGGAAAAGAGAATGCTGAAATTAAATTCTGGCAACTTTAGTCCAACAAAATGGCCATTGATTTCTGTAGCCTTTTTTCCTGAGGAAAGGACATACAAAGTTTTCTCAGTATTTGTGTGCTTCTCTTGGCTATAGATAATAAATTCCTCTCAAAATCCATGACCCAGACAAACATAGGTGTTTTCCAGATTTTCTGCATTGCCATAGTACCATTCTTTCCTTAGTTTGCATCAGAGAAATGTTTTTTTTAAAATTCCTGGTGGGACTGTGTCAGAAATGACAGAACATGGCTCTATAGAGCAAAGGCAGAGGGCAAACAGCAGCCCTGTGATTGCCTGGCATTCTCTGTGTCACCTTCAGCTTGGGACTTTTACAAATCAGTCACAACCAGCTCTGCAACTGATAGCAGCGTTTATGTGCACACAGAGCAACACGAGCCTGTATGAGTTCACTAATTTAAGTCCTTGGAAGCAGGAAAGAAAAGGCATAATAATCTCACCATGAAAGTCTGAAGGTAAAAGGGATCAGGGGAGAGTAGGAAGGCCGGGTGTTGAGGGGAAGTCTTGACTGACTCAGAGTGACAGCAGTAACAGCCTGTTCCACTGCAGTCTGCCAGTGCACACAACTTCCAGCAGTGCTACAGAGCTGGACTCAGCAGTGGTAATCACACCTCAACACCTTTCCAGCTGCTTCTAGGTGGTATTTTTTGTAACAAAACAGAGTAACTTTATAAAAGCATCTGAATCAGGGTAAACTGGTACTCACTGAACATGACTGTGACTTGAGAGATACTTCTATTTGTTTAAAGACACTTCAGTTTTTGAAATTCCAGTGGGATTTCACAATCTGCAAAGGAAATACAGTGTCAGATTCTCCAGTATTATGCATTTCCATACATGCCAAAGGACAATGTGGCTCCTAGCAAACACTACAAAAGTGTGGCTATAGGGTTTTTCCTACCTATAGTTTTCTACATATAGCACCAAACCTTCACCTATTATAATTACAGAAAGTATTCCTCTGCTTATGCTAAAGCTAACACACTTCTCCTATTCCTTTTAATTCCTGCACACCTTCAAGTACCTTTTTCCGTACTGATTACTAAGGAGGTTCCAAGAGCCAGGTTGCCTGGAGGCTGATGGCAGGCAGGGAGTATGAAAGGGAAGCCAGCAGTGAGCAGCACTTACCTATTAGCCATTAGCTAGGGAGACTCCCACTCCATCTGTTGCCTGAGAGATATTCCAATGGAAAGATTACCCAGATTTGATAAGGAGTATTCCCAGCTTGGGAAGGACTCATGCTTAGCAGACGGTAATAATATTAGTCTAGTATTTAAAGTGTGTCAAGCAGTGCAAACAGGTTAAAATATCTCATTATGGAATCATTGAAGTATAAATTAACTCAGTGGTGCTACGGTGATAGCTTAGTTCTGAAATTCATATGTAAATTTCTACTTTGGTTGAGTCAGGGATTGATTGGAATAGTCAACATAGACCTGTAAACAAATAAAATTAGGTGAATTTTTTCAAAAGCAATTTTTGGGCAACTAACACATATAAGAAAGACGTTGGAAAGATCATTGACATAGCAAACACTTGATAAACCTGCCAATGAAAACTACTGGAAGTTCTTTCTCAAAATGTCTGCCGGGGTCCAGACACCAAGTGATGGATGACACACTGTTCCTATATAGCAACCATTCCTAGCAATTACATAGTCTATATAAGTATGCAAATAATATTACATGAAGCAGGACTTTTTGCTGGTGATTTTACTTGTACTTTTCTGGCAAATGCCACATGAAAGCTACAGAAAAGCATGGCTCCCTCTGTAATATATATACATAAACAGAATTATCATTCAGTTAATAATCCATTTCCTAATCTGATTTTGAGGCAGGGAGATCACAATATCTTAATATTTAACAATGAAATCTGATCTGTCTAAAACTTGTTACAGAAAGCTGAAATATTTTTTACATGTCCATTTACTTATAGTTTCATTTGCGCAGTTCTAAATGTTCAAAACTGCCTTAACTGTACAGTTATTCCATACTGTATAGTTAAGTGTCACTAGGTTAATCTGAGAAATAACTGAAGATAACACCATTTTGTGCCCTGAACAAAATACTGTGCAACTCCAGCTGCAAATTGCAGAAAAGGAATAAACACTAGTTGTGCTTTTTTGGGAGGCCTAAAAATGCTACCTGGAGACCAAAAAACGCCAGATTTGTAGGATCCTGAATCCCTGTCAGAAAAATTACACAAGACTTCTCTTAAGTAGGTTACAGACATCTCTGTCACTGTGGATACACCCATAATACCTGACCCACTCCCAGTTATAGAACAGGATCAACCAACTAAAAGCACATCAGGACAAAGGCTCAGAGATCCTTGCACTTTAACAGCTGTACATGGAGATGGACAAGTGGTCTTTGAGCTCAGTTCTAAAGGTACTGCTGATGACTACAAAGGAATTTGGGTGTGAATCCATTCCCCTTCAATTCCTCTACCTAGAATGTGATAAGACCAAGCCAACAATTCAGGCTTGTTGTGCTTATACTTCTTTCCTATTTGCCACATTTCCTTTTTCAAAAGGCCATCCTTTGGGAATAAAGAGCTCCAAAGCAAAATAAAATAATAACCTTTTGCATTTCATAATGAGATGTTTAGAGCACTGATCTTCCTTCACATTGCCAATCATTTTTCCAGCTCACAGCTGTTTCAAAGATGTATTTGAGGTCTGGGCACAAACAGTGCTTTGTTTCTATATTTATGGTAAGATCTTTGTACGTAAAGATTACAGATGTTTTCCATTTTCAAATAGATGGCATTGCAACTTGCTTCACTCAGAAGAAAGTTTCCACTAGTCTGGAAACAGCCAATGTTGGCAGTGCTAGCTGAGCAAACCATAAACTGGAAAATACAGCAGATGTTACACGAGAGAGAATAAAGTAGGAAAATTAACAAACATTTGTCTCCAAGCCTGGGCTTGTCCATCAGTTAGTTTCACTGTGATGGCCTCCCAGAAGCAAGTCCTTGAAGGCAAGTATTTGTCTGCTACATAAACTGGAATGCCAAGTATTTGCAACTTGCTCAAGGTTGTAAGAGATGTGAGTCAGTCCTGTTGAAATCATTATAACGTGATGCTACAGTTGGGGCATTGCGGAAAACTACCATGGGGATTATCAGGTACAGAAAAAGCAATTCCCCAAGAAAAAAAACAACACAAGGAATACAAGGCAGCTAGTGGAAAAATATCTGAACATGGATTATGCTCTTCCTAGTAAGATCACACAAACCTTTTGCAAACAACTTCCACTTCTTTTTCTATCGGTTTAAGATATAAACAAAGTAAGTTCCCACTTTAAGAGTTAGGGGAAAGGAGAACAAATATTTTTCCTTGCTAGTAACCTTGACTGCAAACTAAGTGAAACATTGAAAAGACACCAGGCCTACCATGACTTTTTACACACATCAGAGAGGATGAGGTAAAGACACAGCAATCAAATAGCAAAAGGAACCCTATGAAGTCTTTTGGGCATCAAGAGGCCTTTAAATGCAATGGTACAAACAAAACATTTCACAGAAATGCCTCTTACTCTAGCTGACCCATCTCCTAATTTTCCCACAGCATACTGATGGGCCTAGGCATGATTCTTAATTGTTTCATCAGATTTTTTTCATGTTTCACTGAAAACTGAGAAAAGGCAAACCCACATCTTTGCAAATGCAGCTTTTGAACAGGCAGCAGCATGTCTCATCATGAATAATGAAAAGCCACGCTAAACACTGCAACCATTAGAGAAAAGGTCTGAAAAGGGGATTCTCCTGTGAGATTCAGCATAGTCCTTATACTAAGAAGCTTGGGACTTAGTACAGTTATAACTCCTCTGACTTCAAAGACACCCAAAGAATGAATTTGGCCCTGTTTGTTTTGGTAATGGCTGACTAGCCAAAACAAAACCCGAAAGGCTCAGGAAATGCCAGGGTAATCTTATTTCCTTTCCCCCTCATACAGTGAGTATAGAGCTCCCAACTGACTACATGATACCCAGGATGATGTGTGTCTTGACTGTCATTTGTCAATGCTGCTGCTGCTAGAAATCAAAGATTTATGTTCTAAAAAGAGCTTTTTGGCAGAAACTTCCAATTGCACTGCAGGGTAATTCAATATACTGAAGCACATCAATGCAGTTTGTTTTGCGTATTTGCCACCTGCCCAAATAGTCCTCTATAGACTTAATACTTAGCTGTCATTTCCCATATTTTCTGTCTCCAGGCAGCAAGCATGAACTTGAATCTGCCCAAACAGATTTTGTAATTATATGTTTTGAACAACAAATGCTTAATTTATAGGTGCTCCTTACCTCCTCAGCTCCTGCATCGAAGAGATTATGAAGCCCTGGGATTGCTCAATTGAATCCAAAAAGAGTCAGCAAATTCCTTACAACAAGATGAGACTTTTTTCTAATTAATCCATGTATTTCAAGACATTGTTTTGCATAGTGAAACATAACTAAACTCTATCAACATATTACTCTACTTAAGAATTAGAATTCAGAGATTTTTAAACAAGTAATGGATGACTGCTGTTATGGTATTTGCATTGTGATCCATGCAAAACTGAGCACAAAGATGGAGTCCATTCCCTAAGTGGTACTTTCGCTTGAAGTTCAAGAACTTTTTTTCCAAATAAACACTTTCTTTTCAAGATGTTCACAAAGTACACAGAAACTACCTTCTTGAACTAAGAATTGCAGAAAGAAGAGATTAATTCCCATCTACCCAGAGCTTTGCAAGGGCTTCCAAGTAGAGGCTAAATCCAGGTTATTACTCCCAGCATAACCCTAGAACATCTCTCAAAATAGAATACAATGATAATGTTCCTTACAAAGTCAATGCTAGGGGAGTGAAGATTGTGTTTGTAAGTGTAAGACATTAATGAGAAACATTGTTTTAGAAAACTACCCCCAGGAGTCTATGAATGAGCCAAAAACTACCTTAAGCATGCCACTGAAAATTACTTCTAGCTTTCCAGGCAATTTTGAGCACTGCAAGAGTAATGTTCCTTTGGCTAACTACCTCAGTGCAGATGAGGTGCTAAACCCCTTGGCTGGCACCTCCATCAGCCCAAGCTTGCAATATCCCAATGGATGCTATAAAGAAATTACATTGCACAGCCAGAACCTTCTTTAGTAAATTTGATCTCTACAAATAATTAAACTACTCCCCCAAGCCCAAACCCCAGGAGCAAATTTTGTGCTGTACCTCAGAGGACTAAAGCTCCTTGGAACCTCGTGCTGCTTGACAGTCCCCAAAACTGTTCACAAACAGACCTGATTCTGTGCATTCGTGGCAGAAAATTGAAGGTTTCACATCAGTTTTAGGCAACTTAGACAAGATGGGAACTGGTGAACAGACACAGAGGGTCAGGCTCTATAAGTTGAGGTTTCATTAGTTTTAGATTCCAAATATTTAAGTCCTAGACACAATGAGTTGTTAACAGTTTCCCCATGCTGCAGGCTGGAAGGATCACAGTCAGTCACTATGAAGTGTGCGCTAGTACCCACATGGTTGACAGAGTCGTGGTGTAAAGCACCTACAGACACTTCCTTGGCAACATTCATTTAATCCAGTATAGAAAGCAAAGGGGACTGCTGGTACCCTCAGAAAGAACCATTATCACAGCAAGACTTCAAAAGAGGAAGAACTCTCTCTTACATTAGATGCCATCTCAAGCAGTGTCTTTCTGCTCTCGATGAGTTTCATGTGGTCTGATGATTGTGTCACTATGTTGTTTCCACACAGCTACTGTGTCATCCCATATTTACCTGTCAGAGCACAACACAGCCCTCTTTCATAGGCAATGAAGATGCCAGGGTCTGATGGAACATGTCTAGAATCTCCCCACCCACCACAGACAGCCAAGCTCTACAAGCCTCAGCAGGTTCATCCCAGGAGAAAGGCCAGTTTCTGTATTTCCTTTTTTGAAAGTTCTTCCTTCGCTGCAGCTGAACAAGTAATACTAGATGTGTTCTTGGTTAACCTGTCCATGCTCTTACTTCTCCTGCAAACAGTGGTTGATAGAAGCTTGCTCTAGTACTGTTTTTACTGATGCCACACCAACTCCTGCTCTATGTCCCTCCTGTAACTCCATTTCTTTGTCAAAATGAGGTATCAGCTGAGCAAGCCCTGCCTCATTCCCAGTGTGGGAACTGAACTGCTGACCAAAGAGCTTTCAAGCTTTGTTATTATATACCTGATGAAGGCTAGACAAAAGGTCAAACTATAGATCATGAAACTGCTTCTTCAGCAACTTACTTTCTCATGTATCAGTTCACTTTCTCCTAGTGTTCATCATGATCTCTGAACCTCACAATATCGTCCCTGGTTTATGAGTTCTTGAGGTTCCAGTTACAATTAGATGTCTTCCAGAAGTTCAAGCATGATCTATTTGAATGTTTCCAGAGGTGTTAAGGTACATCTATAAGTTAGTCACTGACATGAAATAGTACCACAAATAAAATGAAACCAAATCAATTTTTTTTCTTTTTCTGGTCTTAAACACACTTTCTGGGGTTAATTCTCCTCTCATCTTGCTCACTGTTAGTACTACAGCCCAGAGAAATGTCCCACTACCAATGGCCATTCATCAGAAAAATCAGTTTACTCTCATATTTTGTGTGTTTCGGACCATGACACACTATGCTCTACCCTTCCCATTAAATTTTGTAACCTTTCGGGTAATGAAATGTTCTGCATCTATCCCAAAGTGGAAAGTATTGTTAGGAAAAAACACCATAAACACCCTAAGCTAGGCTATTGCCTAGAATAAAAACAGACAGCTGAGTTAGAAAAGGAGTTATCTAGTTACAGCTGAAGGTAAGGAAGAAGGTGGCTAAGTAATTTCAGCTAGTTTTACATGAGCTTTGGTCACAGTAAACATTGAATCATGTTATATTACTTAAAGTACATTAAACAGGTTTTCTAGCAGCACACTTCACCTGGTATGGATAAGGTCTCTAACAGTATTAGAAAAGGTAGCACATACAAGGCATCACAGATTCAAAGCCAAGACTTTTATGAAGGCCCCTTTCACTTTCTTCAGTTTATAAGCTCACCACTGGCACCACTGTGTGCCCAAATGTTTGTAAAACACCCAGTATGATTGGACCACAATATGCAACACCACTGGTAAAAGACTGTGCAGACTGCCTTTTGTCAGTGGTCAGATCTCTGAGTGAAGGAGTACTTAATTTATAGAGAAACACGTGTAAGAAGAATATTTAATGATTTTACATTCCTAGATACACATTTTGGTAATATGCAGGCCTCATCACCAAACCCAGCACTGTCATCTGTTGACACATGACATCAGTCTGGTTGCTCATTTAGAAAGGGCAGCAGATGAGATCATAGAGTCATTAAGGGTTAGAAAATACTTCTGAGATCAGCTGAACTACAGCCCTCTGTGAAGATAGTCAGCCTGCAGCACTCAGTGTCAGCATGCAATGAACTGAGAAGTCAGCCAAGCCACACACAGAGACTTTTTTTGAGAGGGACTAAGTCACATGACACGACCTGGCAAACCACCGGGGCCAGGCTGCTTTTAGCAAGGGCAGCTACTCCTGAAAAAGGGTGGTAATGGCATAAAATGATTAGCATAGGAGACTGTTCAAGGGCAAAGCACATTTGCTAATGATGACTATAGTACATTAGCCTGCTGCTGGGTTCATGCCATCCAATATAATTTGTTAAAAGGTAAAGTTCTGGAGCCCAATAAAGCATAGAGGCTTATTGCAACAGAAACAAATTAGAAAAGAGACGTCCTTTGAAACATAATCATCTTATACTTCACACTTGCTTATGAGTTCCAGGGTTTTCAACAAAGATCAAGCAGATGCTCCCATTCTCTTCTGGGCTGGCCTGAATTTTGGTAGCATTCTTTTGGCAGTATTCCATTACTACTATGGCTGGTTGCAATTGTTATTTTGCATGGACGTCTATAAATCAAAAGGCTGTTCAAAGTGATTTTTTTTTCCAACATTTCTTTTACCAAATGACCAACCATCATTTAAGGTACATTCCAAATTCAAATATGATCTAAATGGCTGTGCAAGGAACAGTCCATATTCAACCATGGTACACTTCTCTGTGAGCTAGGAAAGTACCATTCTGCCCATCTGTCAGATGAGAAGCAGGAAATACACATAAAAGCAGGGCTGATTTTCCTGACTTCCACAGATTCATTTGCAATTCACCTTGTCTCATGAAAAGATAGTGAAAAAAAAAGACACCATCCTTATACTCACATTTTTTGATTCATGACACCAAAAAGAATGGCAAATTCAGTCCCTATTTGAAAATCACTGGTTCTGGGTTATCACAGCTTACTACTTAAAATGTACAAAGTTCCAAAAGGAAGACTGCAAGCAAGTGGATCCAGCAGCAATTGTCAAATTTCTTGTAAGTACATCCTGTAAGTGGTACAATAGGACTGTAGATGATACTGTAATACTGACAGTCAAAATAACCATTTACCCAGGACAAATAGCAAATTCTGAACTGCTGAAATTTTTAAGAATTTCTCCAGGAAATGTGAAAAGTCAAAAGGAAATTGGAAAAAATAACAATAAGAAATCTTTTTAAATTGCCCTTAATTAAGCCATTTTTGCATCATCTAATGAGCCACCTTTCTGAGCATGCTAAGAATGTTCTCAGGTTTTGTGATAGGTTTCATCATTTTGTTTTGTCATTGCCCTGGAATTTTTGTCCCTATTAAAAATCTCTTCTCGCATGCAGTAATTTCACCTTTCACCATCTAATCACTGAATTTTGTTATCATTTTGCCTTTTACTGTCAAATTTCCATCATTAAGAAACTGTGTCTTCCTGAAGAACCAATTAACTTTCTATTTGAGTTATCAGCTATACTCCTCTTGTAGAACATACTTTCTATTAAATTCTTCTATTACTCTTCTCATAACATTCCAGTCAGATTTCAGCATCCCTCTTGAAGTATTTCCAGCAAAATTGGACAATCTATTCCCCACAACAGTTGCACTCATCCCCAACTCAGAGGAGCTCTCAAACTCTTTAGAACATTAGCCATTCTAGCTACAGGTTTGCTATCAGAGTTAATATTCATTTGAGGATTCAGTATGACTCCCAAACTCTCCTCAGAATCTTGAGGTGTCAGGGCATGCCTTAATCTGAGGAATTTCATCCTTCCTAAACAGACAGCCCTGCTTTTGACAGTATTACACGTGTGAGACTTAACAAAGAGAAATAAGAAATCACTTTCTTAGAACTATAAAACACATATAGAGCAGTTTGTCATTTCTGTATTGCAGAGGGCCACAGCAAAGGTCTATTTGCCACGTTCAGGCATTATTGTCAGTGATAAAAAATATGAAGCACTGCAAAGGAAGAGCCTTCATGATACACAGAAGAGCAAAGGAAAATAGAAATCTTCAGCTATTCCTACATAAGCCTTTGTTACTGATATGAGCCTTGTGAACCAGAGTTTGAAAGAAAAAAGCCCAAAAGCCTTTTTTAGCCAATCTGTTTTGTCATTAAAGAGATTGGAGGCAGAAGCCATCAGAGACTCTGTGTAAACTTCTGAAATGCTGAAATTAACCCAGGCATACTACTAATTTAGCCTATACTTCCAGAATGCATGACAGATCTGAAACTTTATTAATCATCCCACATACACATGGAGAGAGAGAGAGCACCTTGTTCATAAGTTATTGTAAACCTTTTTATTGCCCAGGAGGATCCAATTATTCTGAATAATTAAGTGACAAAATGATATAAATAATCAAAGTTGTACAAACCAAAGCATTAAACTAATTCCTCTCCCACCTTTGTTTCTGAAACTGAGACTATCTAGATAATAGAGGTAAACTGAAAATTAGAGAGATTTGTCATTGTTCTCTGTAGCTAGGAGTGTTCCTGTAAATCAGGCAAATGTTTGTTGACAAATAACCCAGATGTTCAGTAAAAATAAGAAAATTAAAGTCAAAACTAGATTTAGAAAATACAACTAAAATGATAATGTAGGAAAATAGATTGTAGGATCTAACTATTTTAGGATTCATTGGTAAGATGCAAATAGCATTAAAAAGAGGGGGAAATGGAACAGAAAAAGAATTCCAAGATGTTGTTTTAGCAGAGGAGGGTTTGTGACAGCTTCTAGCCTTTTACATCAAATGTTTCTAATGTTTTTTGATCTCTACTACAGATAGCTTTTATGTCCAAGAATTCGAAAATAACAAGTGAATAGGTACATTCAAGAAAAAGTTAATTAGAGATTTTAAAGTAATTTTCTGCAAGAGAAACAAGAAGAATCAACAGTCAGGATGTTTTTCTGATAGAAATGTCTACGTAACCAGGATAGAATCCCACTTGCTTGAGTCATGCTCGTGATCTTTGAAAGTCTGACCTATACACCACTTCTTGTATTATTCATGTTGTTTTCACAACAGGCATTTAAAATTTTCCTAACTCAAGGACAGTCCTGTGCTACAAGCATTATACACAACAATACCAAAAGGACCAATATGTAAAAAACATTTTAAGAACATCTTATGAGCACTTAGAGCTGCTCTGTGGGTTCAATAACTGCTTGTTAGGGACAATTGAATGGGGAGATTCAAGCTGTGGTCAGGTTTTGCAGCCTGTCAGTGCAGACAGTGCACACGGGACTGTCTCCCTGGACCTTCTTCATCAAATACTGACAGAGCTAGACAGATTTGCTCAGGGTTTATGGGATTAATATAGGATAGGAGAAAGACTGAAGATTAGGATAATGTCTAGCTGAAGTAGGAGGAGGTGGAAGGGGTTGAGGCTCTCACAAGGTGTTTTTGGAAACCAGGCATTATCAGTTTGGAGAAAGTACAAGCCAGGACTTGAGGTATTGCAGTCAGTTCTGCTGAAGATATCATAATAGTAAGGCAATTAAGGAAAAAATTTGCAGTTAAAGGAATAAGGATTTGGAGGAAGAGTTACTTTGAAGCCCCTAGTGGGAGCCACCAAAAAGACCCATTCCACTACCAACATTGCCAATTCTAATTGCTAATTTGCATATGGTAGCACACAGCTGCAGTGTTAGATCAGCTCTGGAAAACTCCAACATAACTATTTGTCAGGTCAAGTCCCTGAGTCACTATCTGAACATAGAGAAACTAACCTAATCATAGATAGGAATTGTAGTCATAACGTGTGGCAATGTTATGTGTCCTTTTCTAATCTGTATTTCACTTCTTGAGAACTCAAGCACATATTTTATGGAATTGTTTTAGTTAGCTGCAGAAAGCCAATGATCAGATCTCCCAGTAACAGGAGCTTTTTTCCAAAGTTCCCTGAAGTCAAACGGTTACTAAAAATCACTTACAACCTTTGCCAAGAACTGCCATCTCCCAAGACATCTCTCATTTGCAGAAGTTGTTCAATTTGTGGTGGTAGAGGGATACTCTTAAAAATGCCAATTCATTATATTTTTTTAACCAACCATGATACAACAAGTATTCAAAATAGAAACCTGAAACCATGGCCTGTCAGTATTTTATTGAAATAGTTACAGAATTGTTAAATTAATGAGAGGCTAGAAGAATATATAAGAAATATGCCTGTTTGTTTAAAAGGCATTAAATTCTTTAAATATGACACATACGAAGTGAAACTGTGTCAATCATGAAATACATTCCATACACTTAAACTGGTAAAAAGAATCACTTCAGAGTAATACAACACTGATGTAGGATATTTCTTAAAACTAGAGAGAGCCAAGATCCCTTAGTTGTGTTTAAGGTCCCATTTCCTGCAGACAGATCATTAGGTTCCCCCAACGTGCCTCCCTCTTGCAGCTGGAGGTCTAAATTGGTGTTATTAAAGTTTTTGATCCATCTAGCTTTAGCTTTTCCGTTTCTGTGCTATGGCATTAAACAAATCAACAAAAAAGCACTGCAGGAATTACTGAGATTTATGGTATAAATTCCAAGCAATACTAATCTAAGTGGCAGTCTCCTAAGAGAATCAAGTATCAATATGAACATACCAATTACTTCGTACAATTGGAGAAAGGGTGTTTCCATAAAGAACGTTCCTGAATCTCAGCAGAAAAGAATAAACACGTAGAAATAAATTCATTAGTAACTTCTGATGGTTTTTGACATGTAGACTACGTGAAAAGATATTGATACTACTTACGCTGATATGTGGTGTTCCTTCCGTGAAAGGACAGATTGCTGTGCCTGCTATTCATGTTTTGGTTCCTCTCCCATTAGTGACAGCCCACTGGAAACTGAGAATGTAAAACTTGTCATACAAACACAGAGCAGTCAGGACATAATGACAACGTTTGATTACAATCTTGAGCTTCATTAGCCAAAATAAGAGAACAGACCAACAAAATTAGAGGATGATAGGTGTTAACTAGAGTGGTTGGAGTGTTCCTGATTTTTCTTTCAAACATCAACATTGTGTCCAACTCAGTGTGACTACAAGCAAGAAATGTGAGTTAAATTTCTAATTCAAACCCCAAGAACAGGTTTCTTAATGTCTTGTAACTGCATCAGCTGTATGTCTGACAATACAGCTAGATCCAGTTGGCAGCAGGCTATTATAATACTCGATGAAATGAGAAATTACCTGACAAGTCCCTTTTCCAGATTAACACAATGCATCAAACCCTTTTCAAATAGTCATTTCACCTACAGGCTATACCCAATGGCATTTCCAAATTTGCAAAGATTTTGTTAAAATAGGTTATTAAAATAGTATTTAACTCCAGCCTTTGCAGGCCATCAGTCTCCAAGTGCATTTGGACAGTGAGAAATCTATAAAGACCATAATGGATCTCCAAACCAACTACAGGTCCTACCTGCCAGGCTGACAGAAAATTTGCAAAGATACTCTTCAGAAATGATATCTAATGAGGCAGTGCCATCACATGCAGATTTGCTTGGCTCTCCTTCAGTCACTGGGTAAAGAGCCCATTCACATCTTAAGGAGATGTGACTAGAAAAGAATTTTTATAGTCCCCAAAATATTCTTTCATACAACCAGATTATTCTTTGCATTCATGAATGGTAATATGATACTAGCCTTTAATCTGACAAAAATGTTTCAAAGGCTATTCAGCCTCCAGGGGGAAAGAAAAGGAAAAAAATAAAGTTTCCACAGGTTGTGTTATGTAGTCTGTAAAGGTAAATTTACATTTAACAGTTTAGTTTATCTAACAGTTTACCATCACTTTCCCTTTCTTCCTATTTGTCCCTCCTCTTCCACTGCTCTTTCCTCCTCCATTGCATTTTCCAGTAGCCACAGTTTCACCCTCTATCCTCTCTCTTTACCACATTTTGGCACTCATCAGGCTTCCCTAGGCAATGGCCTGACTCACCAGCACAGCAATAGCCACCTTTCAGCTCGGTTAGTTCTCAGCCAGCTTAGTGAGCAGATTCAATGAGCAGACAGCCACGTTAACTGTGGGAATATGGGATATAGAGACAGAAGCAGGATGTCTCCTTTCAGCTCCACAGAGCCAGTATATCGGTTCAGACTTCTTACAAAATTTCACCATGAGCAAATACCAAGCAAACAGCAGACTATCACTAAGAGGATCCACTTCAGATTCAGGTGAAAATAAGGACAATACTATCTTTCTGATTAGAAAATGTAGCTATGAACATTTGATTTCAGACTGAAATCTAAAATCAAAACAAAACTTACATGAAAAATAAGAAAACTCTATTATACCAAGTTTTTTGCTCCTAGTTAATAATCACCACTCTGAAGTAAAGTGTTAAGTAAATGTATCATGCTGTGTGCAGCAGTAGTGAAATATTTGAATCTGTTGAAAAATATGAGTTGGTGACATACTGGCACAGGCATCCGAGGATTGCTCAGGTTCAGCTGCTTGCACTGCACAGCTTGGCACTCCACGCAGCCGGCGTCAGCTGGCCAGAGCCCCGTGTTCTTGAGGTGACCTCCCTGGCACTGGGAACAAACAGGGGACAGCTGATAGTAACAGTCTGAGTGACTGACAAGCTGTGAGTTTTTCCTCAGCCACTGCTTCCAAATAACAAATGCCTCAGCAAAAAACAGCAGGTCTTCACTGAAGAAACTAGGCCTGTATTTGCAGCGTGCATCATCTGACATAAACAATCTTATCACCTCTGCTAACAATAAAGTTTTGCATAATCTTATCTTAAAAAGGGTTTTTTTTCCATTAATACTTGGAAAGGCTTACGCAAAACAAATTGTATGTGGGATATTTTTTGCCCACCCACAGCGGAGGATACTGAATATCTGGAAGCACAGGAAGGATTGCCAAAGTCTGAAGTCATCATGTTTTCACAGCAGTTTCAAGCTTCAGAGAGCTAAGTATACAGGCTTATCATACATGTCAGCATGAAGTCTCTCATGGTCCCTGGACCACTCAGTAAGGTAAGCCTGAAGCCTGCAAGGTGTTTGAGTTCATCTCTCTGCTGCCAGAAGTCACATTTCCTACATCTTTCTACTCTCGCTGCTTGTCTCCTAATTGGAATTAGAGTTCTTCTTATCTCTAATACTACTGTTCCTGTCATCTCCTATTGAGCCGATTCAGCCCACTGACATAGTGGATACTCATGGATTTGGGGGTTTAGGTTTGTTTTCAAGTTTTCTTTTTAATTAATTTCCTGACTGATTAGCAAATATAATTGCTTCACAGATTAATCAGATGGAGGGAAGTGACAGGAAAATGTGGCTGCAAGTGTGGGAGGAGAAAGCAGTAATTCCACTTGGCTCTGCTGGGAGCTATCAGATAAGGTTCATCTCATCTTGCAGAACGTCTGAGCTCCAGGGTACAGGCACAGACTAGTTAGGCAGCTTCTCAAAGGAGCAGCGTGAGAGCTCTGCCCATGCCTCAGGAGAAGGGAGCCCGCTGACGTAACCCACACAGGCTGCTGGATGGCTTCACCACCTCCAGTCTTGTCCCTGCCTCTTCTCCACCACACCTGCCCCAGCTCCAGCTGCAGAAAGAGCTTTTCTCATAAGGAATTCCTACTTCAGCTCATCTCCTAGAAAAAATGATCTGTACTTTTAAGGCTTTCACCAGCGGCACTCAGTACTGTGGCACAGGTACACCTGGCCCTAAGCGTTCACAAAAATAAGTCTGCAAGGCCCTAATTTTGCTCTGCCATCTTACTGAAGTCTCTTAGATCCAAATCCTACAACTATTCTCATTGTGTTCTCCAAGAGCATCATAAAGTAAGAATGAGAAGAATATGATATGTGGTTTCCTAACTATGGACAGCACAGTACCTGTTTGGGTTTTGTTACTTTTTGCAGGATTTGGCCCTGGTTATGGGGTGGTTTGTTTTCACTTAATAAAACATAACCAAACCATGCAATAGCTAAAGCTGGTTCTCAGAGCCCTGCTAAAAATTCCCCACACAGTTGGCTGGGTAGGATTTAAAACTCTGCCTCATTCTTAGAAGTGCATATCTGCAGCAGTTGGAAAATGCAATGCATTCCATAACATGTTTCAGGCACCCATCCCGAGTATTTCAGATTCTTTGTGGGTTACTTGTTTCAGTTTACATTTAAAAAAAAAAAACAAACAAAAAAACCAGGAAATAACCCTCAAACCACCACCATATAAACACAGTCCTATCACTTATCTGGGCACCTGAACACATTCTATTAAGAGTCTGACATTTGATATCACCACAATAATTATGCTTAAACTATTCACTGAAGTGGGATTTTTAGATGAGACACAACAGAGTGTTAAAGGTGCTATGGAAAGCCTCCCACACCCAAAGGTTCATAAAATACACAAGACTAAGAACTTACAAGTCTGGGAACATGGGAAAGGCTACACAAAATATGTGTAACTGATGAAAAAATAATCGGTTTACTTCAACAAAATTCACTGTGTAATTTTAGAAAATAGGGGCAGGACAGTGCATATTTAGCACAATTGCACTTTTAGCTGAGTTCAACCGTATCTTATCAACATAAGATAGATTCCTACCACAGAAGGGACACCTAAACCTGTGCTGCATTCTGAAACCTCTCCATAGCATTGAAAGATGCATGAGCAGCAGACATACCATTAAATATGATTTAAAAAAATCAATGTGTTAAAAAAACCCTGATGATAATGACAAATAGTGGGTTTTTTAGTTTGAGTTTAAAGAATTAATATATTTATAGTTATGAATAGTAACAGGAAGGGAGTTGTACCAACTGAAACATAATAGTCCAAGGCTTTTCCTCCCAGAGATTTAGGGTGTGTATCTACTCAAACAAGTAAATGAGGTAGAATTTAGCTTCATAAAACTGTATAAATCTGAGCTATTTGGATATTGTTTTGCTGCAGCGAGAGGACCCAAAAAATTCATTATGTTAAAAGACCTGCCTAGTAAGGCATTACTTCTCCAAAATTGGCCTTCAAAGCAAAATTTAATCCCTCCTGAGAGTTGGCAGATGTTTTGTTATAAACTTCCTCTAAGATCCTAAAATGTAAATATTTTTTAATAATTTCAAATGTATAATTTGATGGACGGACATGAGCCTTATTTAGATTTTCAAATTTCTATTTCTTGTTGGTTTATTTTCTACCTGTCAAATGCCAAACTGTGGTTCTAGCTGGAGAAGAGACTGTCTCTCAGTCAATTGAGACACTCCCAAAAACAGACTTTTGTGTCAACAGTCAGGATGGCTGCAGTAGACATTTGCATTGAGAGACCTTCAATGAAATTTATCTCCTCCCTGTTCCTGCTGTCAGAGTCAAGACTACATGTAGACAAATGCATAGGGGCAGTACATTTGCTCACTGTAAGAACACAGAATTACTTTTTGTACTGAGTCCAAAACACCTTTTTTGTGTTTCAATCACATTTACCAAAGGCAGATCATCACAAAGCAAAATTTTCAAACTAGTTAAGATGAACAAAATGTGAATTCATGAACTCAATAACCACTCTTTCCAGAAAGTACAGGCTGTTTTCAGCTGACAACAATCTAATCAACTCCATTCACTTCAAACTCACTTTTTGATAAAGTGAAAGCTGCTTTCTCCTTACCTTTAATGCAATGTTTCTTCTCAGAGGCAATTGTTTGCTACTACAATAATCTATATCTCACTGTACCTTAGGCTAATTATGTGTTTCAAAAGAAATCCAGTGCAGTGAACAAGAGTAGAACTGAGGGTGATATTGTATGTAGAATATGGCCAGGGAAAGCCACTACAGTTCTGAAGACCATTCCAGGACTCAGACATTGCTCCAGAGATGAACAACAGAACCTGCATTTTCAGCTGTGACAGTGCTTCTATGGTCCTTCTAGATTTTGGTTCACGACATTGCATTCTTCTAAATTACCACCCCCTTTTCTGTAAGACTTCATAATGGAACTCTTTCACCTTGTGCTGTAGATTTTCATTATTATTCTTAATTAGGTACATAGTGCAAAAACGAAATGAACAAAGAAATTAGTGAAGCCAAAGAATCCAATGTGTATGACTCATTATATGATACACAAACATTCTCTGCATCACTCAGAGAATCTATTCTACCAAAAGAAAAATAAAGTTTTTCTTAAAGTTGCAGAAGAGGTAAATAGTTTCCTCTGGCTATGTTCGTGGCAGGCAGGTTCTGAGAAACTTTGTTCCAAGAATCCTGCAAACTGAAAACCCAGCTGCTCAGATTCACTGCCCTAACCTTTACTCCATGGATACTCCTACTAGTAAGGCAAGCTTACCGGGCAGACAAAATGACAGCTGGTCCATTTCTTCTCTTGCACATAAATCCCGTTTAGAATAGGATTAAGACAACTGGAAAACAACCTCTTGACTGAACAATAAATCCTGCCTAGCAAGGGGATATATAAGATTCAGACAATTTAAAACATTTGAATTGTTTTTTTAAATACTTTCTTAATAATGGTCACATGAAAACAGAAGCAACCTTCTAGAAACCCCTTTCAGGTTACCTCAACTTACTGGTTTAGACTAGGGAAAGGCATGTTAAATACTTTTCCAGTCTGTAACTACATAACATCCACAAGTAGGTTTTTTAAAAACACTTAAATAATTTTCAAGCATACATTTAGGAAAATATTTTAGATTATAAAAATTCTAAGCAATGCAAACCCATTGATTTTAATTTGATCTTGAAATACAGATCTAATTCCTCCACCCATTGAGTGTAGATCCCATTTATTTCAGAGTAGAGATTCTGGCCCAAAATAGACATCCTTACTTCTGATGCAATCCCTTGCTGCTTTAAATACTTTTTAAACATTCTGAAGTCCACATATACACTTAAAATTTAAGATGAACCTCACAGAGGAAAAAGGTAGAATAACTTGGTTTGGGGTTTTTTCAATGTTTGGTAAGGCAGGCTATACTAATTTATGAAAGCTTAAACAGAAAGCCTGTCTCTCTATTGGTTTCTGCAGCAACAGTATATTTATTTTCATGGGGTGGTTGAACTTATTCTCATATCCATAAACAAAATTTATTTAAACTCCCATGTAATCTGTCTCTTGAAACACCTCAATATACTCGCCTTTGAACTTTGCATTTGCTTTAATATTGTAATTCTTAAAATTTCAGGGGCCAACCAAACAAAGTACATATTAATATTTAAAATATAGAAATCAACTCTTCACTGGAGAATAAAAATGGGGTCTTTGCAAGTTTGAACAAAACCTCAGGGTGGATCAGAGTATAAAGAAAACATTAATGAATCCTTAATCCCCAGTGCAGAGGGAGAAAATCTGCTCATGTATATGGAGGAGTGATGACGTACTAAAAACGAGGAAATTGAAATTAAATATTTGTTTCTATTGAATTACAAGGCTGTAATTTCACCATCAAGTGTTCCATTTTGTAGCATCTTAGATTTTGCTAATAATGAGCTTGATTTGCCACTAAGCTTCAGGTCACCGTACCAACACGTAAAGTAAACCCCGTCACCAAATCCTGCCGAGTTGAGTCATGTCAGTGAATTAGCAGGAAAAACCCAAACATGCTGACTGACTCTTCTGCTGGTGTCCTCACAAAGACTTCAGTTATGTGATACTGAAGGTAGCAAAGGGATTCCAGATTCACATTACACCTTTATGCTGTTTGATTTGCTTAGAATTTTTTCCACAGCTGGATTTTACTAAGGCAGTTCCACTTGTTCTGCAAGTTTCCTAGATTGATTTTGGACAGCTGACTCTCACTCAGGTAAATGGAAAGGTCAAAATGTGCACCATCCCTTAAGGCACAGAATGCTGTTTTCAGCAGAAGACTGCAGCAAGTCAGCTGAATAAAAATCCAGCCTGAGATCCACCAGCATTTTAGATTCATCTCTGTAACACTGCAATGATGATCCTGAAATCCTTACTTAGACAAAGCTTCCCTTGAGTCCCAGATAGCTGACCAGTAATTGCAAAGATTAACACTTGCATTTAATGAAAGACCTGACTGCTTAAAGTTTATCTTACTTCAGGTTGGTAGTTCTAAAACTCTTCCAGCTATGAATACAGCTTTTCTAAAAATTTCATCTACAAAACTCAATCAAAACAGCCATCTCAAAAAAACTCAATGTCATCAACAATGCTAATACTACAACAGGTTAAAATGTACTGGTGGAATAAGATAAATAATCTAAAGAATAAATTTTATCAGTTTAAATAAATTAAGTTTAAAATATCTGTTTATCACCAGAAGCATAGAAAAAGAGAGGAAAAAGAAATAGGAACATAATAAAAGTTTACTTCAACCATGGTCCTGTGAGAGTCTGTTTTGGGCATTTAACAGTTAAAGAAGCAGTGGCACGCTAACCGAGCACATTAAAACAAAGAGTTGGCAGCTCCTAAAGGAAAAGAGCTTGTGCTCCACTGTTCCAACTTGTCAGTCAACTCATGCCAGCACTCTCCTTGTCTGCCTCTTCTCCACACCCTCATTACATGTGTCTGTCTGGACTGATCTGCTCATCTGTTCAGGGACTCCTCTGACAAGTCAAAAATTCTGCCTCTTTCTGCTCTGGAATTGGATCAAATCATCTCAGCTTTTTTTTGTAGCCCTACCAGGAGGTTTTTTGCTTATGGTCTCATTCTGTTTGCCTTCACTACCTGTCTGTTTTTGATTTGTAGAATGGAGGAAGCCGAATTGCTGAAAGAAAGATTCCAGGCCATAACAGTAAGTGCTCATAGTTATAATTCACTCTTTTAAAAAAAGGGCTTAGAAGTAATATTATTAATGAGCTGCTATGTCTTTGCTGAATAATGAGTTATCCCAGAGAGAAAAAGAAAAGATTTTATGTCTGCTTGAAATTGTTACTTAATAATTCTAGTTTATAAGATATTACTTTAAGACAGCTAAGTTGACTGTACTGACTTTATTATGGGTTGTATTGGTTGTATTGCACTTTAAAACTGAATTCAAAGCAGTGAAAGTATGTGAGGAAATCAGTGCTGGATAGTCTAAAACACACATTAACTGTCATCATACTGAATGTTTGCCTGAAGGTCAAAAGGCAGCTAGAGAATTCCAGAACAAATCAATTTTCACATTTCACAATGTGAGATTAGGGATTTTTCATTTGCACTGTGGAATTAAATACAATTTCTGAATTATTAATGATCTGTCATAAGTATTTCTCTCTGAAAAGTAAAAAAGGACAAGCTTGGATTAAGCAAATTCGTACCTGTCAGTTTTCAGAGGAAGGACTCTGTAAAGTTTATGCTGGAGATATTAGAAAACATTTTCAGTTTCTCTTCTAAAAAGAAATCTGAGTGCTGATGTATAGTGTGTAAAAGGAACAGCTAAACTATTTTTAAAGTAATACAACCTGATGTTATAAAAATCAACTGAAGCCCAATTCTCCTCTGATCTGATCTCCAACTGAACTTATTCAGTTACAAAAGACTTAAACTGAAACAAAATTTGGCCCTCTGAGACGAAAGGACACCTCCAGAAGGATCACTCACTCAGTTAAAAACAAATAATTGAAACAAAGGTATTTGTCACACTCCTAATATGACAGATTAGTTGTGAAACACTGCTAGCAGAATAAAGGGTGAGCAGAATTAAAACATACCTATTGGAATCAAAATAAATGTAAAAAGGCATAACTGGGAATCTATGGGAATCTAATAGGTTGTGTTTTAATTCAGTTAAGTTTTAGTTGTGGCACTTGACAAAAGCCAACAGGCCCATTTATCGTATTTCCTTGAGACCTGACACAAGCCCACAGAAGGTAATTTGAAATGTTTTAGAGGGTTTAGAGTACATTTGTTTGTTTAACTGCAATATTGCCTGAACCAGGGTCATAACCTGGACTTTGTCTCTGTTGTATGGACTCAAAAGATAAAAACAGCAGTTTTGGCACTCCAGAGGAATCCAGGCCTTGAAATGTTTTATGCTCCTGGGATCCAGGAGCAGGAATGGGGCAGCACTCTTGGCTGATGAGGACTCCTATGAACATACTGAGGTTGGCATCCTCCAGCTGCAGCTTTGCCTCCAAATGAACACTGCAGCAGTACTGTTTTAAGAAACTGGGGCAGCTTCCAGTGTCTTACACTAGAAGAAACAGGAAATTATATTTGGGTTCTGCCTATGATTTCCTTTATTACACTTGATATTTGCTCTCTACTTCCATCAATCCAGAGCATTCAGTTGAAACACTTAGAGTGCTCTGACTGCAGAAATGAAGCAGCTCAAATGAGGTGAAGTTATCAGCCTTAACAACCTGCAGCAGGAGTTGTGCAGGGAAACAGCACATTGCAGTTACAATAGCAAGCTCCTCCATGGCTCAAGTAAAACACCTGGGAATTTCAAGTGCCACCTACCAGATGTTTGCTGTAAAGGATCTAACAGGATAGCAAGGGGCACTCAGAGCAGTCAACAACGGCACCTGCACTAAACCGTATTGGTTTCTGTTGTTAAACACCTGTCTCCTTGACCACAATAGAGCCAACAGGAGTTTTCAAAGTCTTTTGCAAATCTTTTCTCCATATAGCAAACAAAAAGGAAAACATGATTGTTTTTGTTCATGATGTTGTTATTAAATATTTCGATGCTCTGAAAAGGAAACTATTTCCTTTGTTATGTAGCTACCACCTGCTTCTGGTGCATCTAGAATACAAAAGTAAAAAATCAAATGCCTTCATTTTGTTAGCAAGACTTTCATACCTTAAAATAGGAAAGCTTTAATACTTTGATGCTTAATGTGTTTTAATATCTGGAAAATACATGAAAATAAAAATACAGTAACTGCTCCATGGAATTTGACACTATGTGGCATTTGCCAGGGGACCAAACCACTGCCTCTGGCACCACTGTAGAACACTGACACACACTAATGGACTTAGCAGACAAGATAGCTCACAAGACATTGCTCAGTGGATGTGATTCCCTTTCTTTCAGACACATCTAGTTTAGAACACAATCCATTTCTGTGCACAGAAGTCAGGAAGAAGTCCCTTATGTTTCAGAAGGAGTGAAAGTTAACACCAAGTCTTATCTTGCATTGATGCACAACAGAAAGGAATGGCTGAAGATGCTCTGTCATAAAAAGCAAATCCTGTTCATATTAACAAGAGCATAGTATGGGAGGATTCAAGGACTTCTGCCAGCAACATGATTATCTGCAGGGGCAGAGCACGAGGTTTAATAGAATCATGGCTCCCTTAGCTATCCGGGAATAAACATTTATTCCATTAGATGGACAGTCAAAGCTTCATAAAGCAAGACGTGATGTGCAGACAAAGCACAGCAGAATGCTCTGTAGAAAGTGTTCTAACAGGTTTTAAAAGTTATTTTCATACACAAAGTTCAAAAAGATTCCTCATACTTCTTAGCTTCTGGAATTAGACAAAACTATATAGATCTATAGACTAGATGTATAAAAGACAATCTATTTTAGCCAATTTAGTCTGGATAACTGCATAATGGATATTTAATACCAACCAGTGAAATTAAAATATGCTAGAACATTGAAGGATTCAAAAAGAAAACTTTCAGAGAAAAAACACTGGACATAAAAGAAACATGGCGCTCTAAAATACACAGGTGAAAGTTTCTTTACTGAATAGGTTCCTTATTATACAGTTAGTTTTAAATGCACTAATTTCTGCCTTTACACTCAGATTTCTTTCTGCACAGTAGTTTTTGTACAAGTACTCATTTCAAACTACTCAAACTCTTATTGTATCTCCACTGGTACAAAAAGAATATTCAAATTGACTTAGAATATTTTTTAATAATATAAACCAAGTAAGAGTTTGTTCTCTG
>WAAE01022611.1:0-40623 GCA_013400495.1 Nicator chloris
CCACACCTCAACCCCCAACAATATGCAATAACATTTTTACAAAGTATGTAATTTATCACTGGTCTGTGTGAAATATATGGTACTCTTCAATACAGATATTGCTGGATGTTTCTATTATTCTCATTTTTCAAAGATATGAAGGACTAGACACAACCAAAAATGAAAAGATGCATGATGAAATGTAAATATTCTGAACTTGCTTGGCAGCAAGTCTTAAATTATGTTTTCCCTCGGGATGTTTGTCTCCTATTTGTTGCCTTTATACTCTCTCCAACCTTAAGATATCAACTTTTCCAGTCTTGAGATTAATGTGAGCTTTGGATGTTTTTGAGAAGCTGGGCTTCCCCAGACATTTAGAAGATTAAGTTCTGAATTTTGTCATTAGAATTGCAGAATTTCTGTAATAGGAACAATAAACAATGAAATGAAAGTACAACAAAAGAGGATGTGAGAGAAATCTTGACGATGAAGTCCAGGTACTTCAGAGACAACCACTGCCAATGCTGAATCAGTTTATGGGTCTTTTATATCTTAATTAATTGGACCAAAGAAAGGGTCATTTACATGGTGTCCTCTCAGAGTCACAAACCAGTCTCTGGAACAGGGATTTCAAAGTGCTGCTAAAAATGAATCCTTCCTGCTTGTTCAGACGTTTTGAAGAGATAATTTTAGACACATTTATGAAGAACTATTTAGTGATTTCTTTCTAATTTTAGTTTTAATTCATTTATGTTTTAGAGACTGTGTGGGTGATGATATTAAAAAAATTAAATACCTGGAATCTTTTGATGGATGGTATTTTAAGGTCAAATGAAGTGCACTAATGGATTAGTCTACTTTCTTTGGCCATTTGTTTGTTACCTTATTTATATGATTAGTAAGTTCTAGAACTATTAATGGAATTAGACTCTGAGATAGGTGAGAAATTATTGAATAGGCAGAGGATTAAGAAAAGCACTTGGTGTAGGATCTATACAATTTTTCACACTGCACTGTTTCCATCAGCTGCATGCTCCCAGGAGTCGTATTAGCATATTTCATTGCAAGCACATGAGCACAGGGTTTTTAGTGGGAATTTAGCATGATAATACCTAAGCTATTGCTAATGGTTTCTATGAAGTACTGTTGGGGGTTAGATTTGTTTCCTTTTTTCTTATAGAATTTTTTCCTATAAGTTGCTAGGAGACTAACTACTGAGCACTTTTGAGTACTTGGCCAAAACAAAAGAGGTGGCCAAAAGTTGGAGGGGGAAAATAACGCGGGTTTTGGGGGCAGGGAAATGATGGGCTGGGGGCAAGTAGTGTGACTCTTGCTCTCGGCAAGGAAGGAGGATGGTGAGGCTGTTTGCTTGTTGTGAGAGGAGTTCACAGTCACCACCAATTCTGCTCCTGAGAAGTTACCATCATCTGCTGGTGTGCCTGAGAACTCTGAGCTCTCTTCTTCCTGCTCTGCTGGGAACTGGGCTGGTCCTGTCCCGCTGCCACCGCTTCTTTGGCACTGCTCTCTTTGCCCCGCACTCTCCTGCCCTGCCGGGACATCCCACTGTCCCAGCTACCACTGCAGAGCTTCTGATTTGTCTCATCCACCAGCCTGGGATTTTCCTCTGTTCCAGCTCTGCTCTCAGAGGTCCTGCAGGAGCACCAAAATCAGACTGCCCTGGGCTTTGCGAAGAAAACCTTGAGGTTCCTGGTTCTTTTGTTGTTGTTAATGCAGTACTTGTTGTTTGTTTTGTTATACATACTAGTAAAGAACTGGTATTCTTATTCAGAATATCTTTGCCTGAGAGGCCTCTTAATTTTCAAATTTGTGATAATTCAGAGGGAAGGAGTTTGAATTCTCTATCCCGAGGGGGGAAGGGGAGGGCGTGCCCTTCCCCTGCAGACACTTGTCTTCCAAATGGAGACAAGTACACATACTGAAGAACAAATAGATTAATCGAGTTATCCAGAGATTGCTATTTTCTGGTTTTTAACATTGAAACTGTAAATTTTTCAGGTAAACCTAATTACAAGAACTAGGATCTGGAAACATTGCAATGACCAGTGAGCGCTGTGGCTTGTGGTTTTGTTTGTTTGTTTGTTTAAACTGCTTTGACTTTTCTTTCCCTACCTAGAGGTTTTGCGAACTTTCAAATGCTTCCTGATTCCTGATTTTTTTTTTCATATTGGAGCTAATGTAAGCTTTGGAAATTTCTGTAGGAGTTTTCTCCAAATGCTCTTTGATATTTTAGTGTTTCTGCTTACTGCATGTTTTCTAAATGTGAAACTCTTGTGATTAGTCTCTGTAGGATATGGGTATATGTTTGGATTCCCAGATGTTATGCAACAATTTTGTTTTATACCTCCAGAATAATCTGGCCAAAAGCAGAAGCACTTCTGGCCCTGGGCAGAACATCTCTGTCCCATTCTTGCTTTTTGCCTTGTGTTCCTCTTGCACTGAATATGGTTTGGCCAAATACATTATTCAGAAAAGTGTACTTAACTAAAGACATTATTCTGATTAATACTATTGTGGTGGAAGAACATCAGGTTAAGAGTCCCTGTGGGCCAGACTGCACATCTGTTTGGAGCTAGAAGTCTTAAAGTCTGAGCCTTAAAGTCTAAGCCATATAAATTGCTTTATTGCTGCAATAAAGTTGCTTAGTATGACAGAGGATAAATTTGTCTAAAGCAAAGAAATGGTATTTCAAATATGTCCCATGGAGTCCAGTATTGTGCACAAATTAATTGGGATTCATTGTGCCATGTTTATATGCTATTCCAATGATCCAAGAAGTTTCATAGTAGCTCAGAAGTGTCTTGAATCCTGAGTTGTCTGTTGATCTTGGCGCTATCAGTTTCCATGTATTTTTTTTTTCAGTTCAGCTGTACACTGTAAATCAGCTAGTCTCTGATAGCTTGCTAGTTTCTCTGCAGATATATACCTCAGAGGAGTAATTTGCAAATTTAATTTGGAAAAAATTAACCTGGATAAAGCTCTGAGTGGCCTAATCTCATAGCTGACCTGGAGCAGAGGAATAACTGAGACTAGAGGCTTCCTGAAGCCACTCCTTTTTTTTTTTTTTTCCTTCTTCCCTGTGTTATAGATACATGTTATGTTATTGGCTTTTCACAAGTATTGAGATGAATGTTATATGTGTAGTGTCAGAATGACTCTGCTGTATAGTTCTCTTTACTTAGACACAGTAGTGGGATAGCTGATATATACCTGTGCTTGTAATTGAACTGTCTGTTTGGTTGGGATAACATCCAATGAATATGTGAAGAGGACCCTGCTACTGATGTGCCAAATTATCAGCACCTGCAGTCTGAAGAAAGCACGGACCACAGCCCAAACTGGAGGGGATAAGAAAACTACAGCCAAGGAACACGCATGCTCTAAAAAGGCGGACCCAAGGAGTGGCCATGCAAAACTGTTCTTGGAAAAAGATGAATATGCATCACACCCTATGCATATGCAACAGGCAGATGGAACAGAAAAAGTATTTAAAGAGTCCCTGAGAGATTTCAGGTGTGTTCTTGGCTCAGTGCCAAGACACCCTGCCATATTAACCCTTTGCTTGTTTTCTGTCTCTTATTGTCTTTTTATTAAACTCTTTAAATTTTACCAGGAAAGTGAACCTCGTTTTTCACACCTGGCTTTATTTTTCATCTCTTTTTCCCCAGAACAGGACTGCAGGAATTCAGGTTTAGGAAATTCTTTCTTTCCTTTTGGGTCATTCCACAGTCAAGAAACTTGCAGAATACCAGAAACTGAAGTGGTCATGTACGTGGTGGGCCTGAGAACTGATTTCTACTGTCTTTGACAATGGAAGTATTTGTTTTGCTGAATAGCACAGTTGTCTTTTCCTTTGGTCCTTCATTGTGGCTTTTGACATGAATAATCTTAGCTTACAATCACAGTCAGAATTGTATGCCAGCCTTTTCTACACTATCCTATTTACAGCTTGAGTCTGTGTATTTTTTTTAGATAAAAGCAGTGCATGTATTTTATGCTCATAAAGTAATCCTTAGGATCCATAAGTAGATAGTGACAACTCTTCATTCATCTCCCATATTCCTCACTTCTAGGTGTAAATATTTTGGTCAGAGGTTGTACATATAGGTTGCAGATGCTTCCTTTATGTCTCCAAAGACCAGCATATCAAAACTGACCTTCACTACTTCACAGTGAAAAAGAATCAAAATTTCCCCTTCAAAACTGCATGGGCAAAGATCTGGCAGCACAGACATATATAGCTTATCCTACTTGGATCAATTCTTAATAAGGATAGGCAGTTTTGTAAGCACTTTTGATGGGAAGTTTGTGGTCACACACTGGCACAGGTTACACAGAGAGGTTATAGGAATAGTACCTACAGATATTCAAATCCTGACTGGTCATGTGTAGAAGATGTGTCTACGAAGGATGTTTGGACTCCAGGTGGCTCTTTAAAATGCTATTTATTGCATAGGTGATGTTATAGCAGTCTTGGGTCATGGGNATCCTTTGCAACTCATCCTAGACTTTGTCCTTTCAGTTATTCAGTAAGCAGCTTGGTTCAGCTATTCTTACTTTAGACATCCTTTATCTTCTATACAAAACTTACTTCCATCTCTATTTAATTCACAGATTCTGCTAAACATCAAACTTCTATCCTTCCTAACAGACATGATCTTGCTCAAACTTCTCTAGGTGACCTTGTTTGAGCTGGATAATATTAATGAGTCCTATCCAACCACCCTTGATCATTCTGTGAAAATTTCCTTCCAACAAGAGAACCATAGCTCCTGTATTGGATTGTGTTTATACTGTCAATAATCCTGTCATGAATGATCTCAATGTTTTTTTTCACTGTATACTGTCATTGTGCTACGGTAAAAGATACACGAACTCTGACGTTCTTCTTTTGACCAAGAGGTCTGAGTCTATTTAAAAACAGCACTATTTTTAAAGGTTTTCAGACAGCATAAATCGATTGGCTAATGAATTTACTACTCTATCACCATGACTGGCTAATTAGAATCAACACTTCTTGTTTTTACAGGTGTAGATATTTACGAATCTCGTGACAATGTTGTGAGAATATGTTTACACATTTTTCTCCACTTTCTGTGAGAAAAATCACAGCACTGTAACTGAAAAATTAGCTGCAGTTCCAGAATGAAACCCACAGTATACTTCATCCCTAAGGCATTTAATCATGACATAATGTCCTGTTATTGATGAACATTCAGAATTCTTGCTGATTCCAAGGGGAGTGGTGGCAGAATCTTGCCCTGGAGAAATCAATCAATATCATACTCAAGCCTTCTAATCAATAACATGCTCAAGTCTCCTAATCCCTAATTTCCTAAATGACTGATGCTCTCCACTTGTGAACTGTACTTACTACCTGATGATATTTTTGAAGGGCCATTTTGATTTTATAAATCATCCCCTAGCAGTCAGGGACTACTTGGAAACTAATTGTGTTGTGCGACTGGGAACTCATGTTGTATGTATAATGAAATATGAAGTGTTTAGATACAATAAATTAGTCAAAAATTATAACTGAGAAAACTAAGACATCTATTAAAATTCATTCCACTTGTATGGAGAAAGGGCAGCACTTTAACCTAAAAATGTTTTTTAATTTTTGTAATACACTGTTGAGTCAATTCACAACTGAAATTTAACATCAAATTATGGGTATTAGTTTAACTTTCTATAGTAGTAATTCTGTAGTTAATCTTCTCCCACTGTATAAAATATTTATAGGAAATAACTAGCAGGTAGAAACACATTATGAAAAAACAAGATGTAAAAACAGGTTACAAAATAAATAAAAACAGTCTGAAGTGATCCACAGGGTGAGGAGGAAGAAATCATCAATATAATACCACATTCCTTGCAAAAGGAAGGACTCTTCCCTTCCTCTTCTCCATCAACATCATCTCACCAGTGAAGATTTGGAACATGAGGGCTCACTATAGTGTTCCTGTAGACTGAAGTGACTGACCTTAGGACCCAAAGGGGCAGTGAAAAGCTGAGCATAACATCAGAGAGAAAAGGTGAGGTAGTAGAAAGCTTGTGTATCTCAGTTTTGACTCAGTCAAATTTGAACTAATTAATTAAATGAATGTAAATTGTAGCTGTGTACTTCAGTAGTATTCCCTCCCCGCTTTTCCTGGAAGACGTTGAGTACAATGTGAGTCAGCAGCAGGTACATACGCACGCTCTGCTCCTTCCCCATCCAGTTCCACTGTGGTGTCACTATGCTCACATGCTGCATTTTGGGGCAGAATGGAGGGAAGAGTGGATATGTCCATGAGATACACAGCACAGAACTGAGTGGACTGTAATAGTTCATACCATATTTTTCCCCTCTTCTTTTTTCTTTGGTGATCTGTGTATGAACAAAATCTTCAGCGACAAAAGATTCTGCTTATGCTTATGCATCTGCTATCTCAAAGGGCTCAAGAGGGAACATTTGGCTCTTTGTGATTATAGTATTTTTCTCTGGTAATTTCTCTAACATGCTAGATGGCCTCCCACATCAACTCCTGAATGGCAACTGACAGCACTTTTTCTTCATGAAAAGAAATCTTTAATGGGCTGCACCATAAATAGCTGGAACTTGCAGTCCTATGTGAAAAAAGACAGGATATGAGTCATTAGCAACAGCAGGAGACCTTAGATCCTGGGTAGCTTTACATATCTTCTGTGGCCATATCAAGGGCTGCATTTAATCTGAGCAGCACATGTTCATTCCAGACAGCTCTAGGAGGCAACCTGCCTCCCACTGGCTGCTTTTGTAGTATCTGCTCTCTAGTAAAACATACTCCAGGCTTAAAAAACCTCCAGTTTATTTTAGAGTCACTCCATTTCTGGTACCTTAGGGCAAAATTGAGGAAAATCAAGTAATGGTTGGATTATCTTTGGGACAAGAGAGGAAGAGGCTAACTCAGGAAGCCAGACCTCACATATGGATTTGAAATTCTTGAATACAGTTTTGAATTGCTT
Organism: Nicator chloris; assembly: GCA_013400495.1. Classification (NCBI taxonomy): domain Eukaryota; kingdom Metazoa; phylum Chordata; class Aves; order Passeriformes; family Pycnonotidae; genus Nicator; species Nicator chloris. The sequence continues at coordinate 6,985 of WAAE01022611.1, forward strand.
TACACTTCCATCTTTCACAGATAAAAAAACCAAAGTACAAACATTACAACTTATTTTAAGGTAGGGCTCAGTGGGAGAGGGAAAAAGCAATACCTGCCAGGTCTTTTGACTTCTGGTACTGTGCTTTAATGGAACATCATCTTCTGGATAATTTAGCAGTAGTATGCTAAGCAAACTCCAATTCAGGAGAACTTCTTGCTTGAATCCAAGGTTGAAGAAATACTTTTAATTCTTCACAGCTGGCAGTTGAATTCCCAAGTGTTTTAAGGCAAAAAGGTAAATGTTTGGATGGGTCAGAATATATGCAATGCTGTTTAGTGCCACAGACCAGCAAAAACTCTTGAGTTTTTTTTTAGCTACTGTGAAAATTCCTTCTGAAGCAGAATTTGCTTAATGCTGATGCTTTTATCAGGAATTACATGTGGTATTCCAGCTAATAATGTGAACTTTATGGTATATTAGGTCATACTGGAATAATTGTCAAACTGATTTCTGTGCCTATGATGAGTAATAATGTGGGGATTTTTGGCTGGGATTACAAAAATTTGTAACATAGTAAGGTGTCAGTACTGTGACAGGAAGGACATACCCATCTATAGAGTGACCACAGCTGAGGTTTAAATTCAGGTCTAGAGTGGCACCTAGCCAACCCTGATTTCCAAATGCTTTTCATTGCCAAAGCAGCAATGTCTTTAACTCCCAAAGCAAGGCTATGTCAAGTGATTGCTTTTCCATTAAAGCTATAGAGTAACTCACTGCCAAGAAGGCTGCTGCAGTCACTCAGGTGGAAATCCGGAATATTTGGACCATAAGAGTGAAGACAAAAACCTTACAGCTCTGTCTGACTTACAATATTAGTAAGCAAATAAGTAAAACATGGCTGATGGGCCCTTGACTAACCTTGAACTGTCAGACCCTGAAAAATGATGAGTGACTGTGAGCTTTTTATTTTTAGATGTCAGCTTGAAGCTGGTTTATAGTAGCTTTCCAGTCACAGCAAACTGCTTAGGGCTTCAGGGTCTGGATTGGATGTTACGGACTTTCCAGAATGTACACAGGCAGCGCAGAGAGGTTTTCAATATGGAGAATAGGAGGTCAAATTAAGGGGATTTGAAATTCCCTGTAAATCCACACTCACGAGTTGCTATTTCTGCTTTCTGAGATTTTTGGTTCTGAAACATGAAGAGCATAATCCCAAAATTTGGCAAGCAACAGAGAAGATGAGTAGCTGTTGCCTCCTATCTGCCTTGATTATCCAGTTTTACTGGAACAGTTACAGATTTCTGTAAGGTTGCAAATGTCTATCTTTGCTCACCAGTCTTTAATGACCTTTTTTATTTTGATAGCACATCACCTATTTATATTTAATGGCTAAGAAGTTACCTGCAACATAGCAGACATGACAAAATCGTTTTCATTTCCTGAATTTTTACTCTCTACCTCTTACAGATGTGTAACAGTTATGATGTGAGCCCTGTTTGGATAAGACCAGTCAACATTCCTGCTTACTTGGTAGCTAAATGGAGATGGAAGTTATATTCTAAACCCCTTTCATTTGTGATACACTTTAGCAGAAGATGAAGGTGTGTATATTGCTTCTGCTTCCATCACTCTGTATGCTCCCTGTTTTGTGGCAGGAAGTGAAGCAGACTGAAAATCAGTGCCTCATGATGTTCACTAAGTGGCAGTCCCAAATTTCATATATACTTACCTCCCATCTGGTAAGTAGATGAGTCATTTATGACTCAACTTTCTCCACTCATCTTAAGAATAATTCTTAATGACTCACATAGAATGTTTGCAGGGGCTCTTGCTGCTGGACAGCACTTTACCTCTCCTGTTCTTGTCTTCTCATCTCTCCCGTACTGTGGACTGCCGTTTAAGTTCCAGAGCAAAATCCTCTCAGCTGGGATTCAGGATTGGTACAGTTGCTGCTTGAGTGAGTCATTTCTGATTTAAGTATGACTTTTAGCTTTGTCTGTAGTACTGTCACTTAGTGAGGTGGTGATCAGCCTCGTGGATAGTATGAGTTAGTGCAAGTAAAGCCCAGGGCTGGAGCCCCTGCAGGTGCTTGTTGTGCACACAGTGCTCCTGTAGGACAGGCTGGTACAGGGGAAGGACCTGCCTTCGTGGTTGCTGTGCCCACCAATGCTTATGGATGAGCAGGCTCTAATCCAGAGCCTCAGCAGTGTGGGTGCAGCCTTGCCTTCAGCTGGAGGACAGGCAGTAGGGAAAAGCAGACTCACAAGTTTGTTATTCCTTCTCTCCCGCACAATGAATAGAGAGAGCCGACCTGGCCTTGGGACTAGATCTGTTTTAATTCTAGGCAGGTTTGTTGGCTCTGTGTTTGAAGTGCAAGTGGAATATGAGTACTTGTCATCAATGACTGTATTCTAACTCAACTAGCAGCAACAATGTACATGTGTACAGAGAGCTTCAGTCACTCCGAAGAGTTGCTAGTGATGTCTATAGGTGATCAGAAGCAGCTAAAGGGGTGGCAGAGAATTTTTCTAGGACTTACCTTCTTACATATATTTGCACATCCTTGACATATCACAGCTAAAAATATAAGTAAATGTACACTTCCCATCTAGGAAAATGCAGTTATTATGTCCATGAGATGCAAATAGCAACTCATGTCTTGCTGTTTTCCCAACCATATGGCCAGTCCTGTAGATGTGCCCCTCATGTAAGAGAGATCCTGTTCTACACTTCAGTATTGTGTGACAGTTCACTGGAAAGGGAGTTTGAGAATCATTAATTGAAAGAAATGTCTAGTCTCTTCCATATTTGAATTTTTAATTTCTGAATCATTCTGTTAATAATCAAAGTTTGTACACTTAGAAATGAATCTTCATACTATAACTCCTTTTACTTTCTATTTAATTAGAACTAAATAGCTGTTTCTCCTCAGCTCATTCTTTTGTCCCTAAAGCAATTTCTTATATGTCCTCACTAATTACTAAAATCACATCTCAACAGCATTCATTCCTGATGGCTCTGTGATTGTTTCAGGGTTCATGAGAAACAGCACTTGCTTTACAATCTATATCTGAAACTAAATACCTCATAAAAATGTAATTTTATGTTCGACTTTATTCTCTGTTAGCAGATATTTTCTAATTGGAGTTTAAAGATAATGTGGATATTGCCCCCAAACTTAAGTGAATGCTTGGTTCAGTTTTTAGGAAGAATGTAAACACAAAAAAGGGTGGTTAGCAGAAATAACTACATGAAATGAGGATTTCTACATCTGGAAGGAAAACTAAAACATTTTAATAGAATCACCCAAAAGGGATAAAATTATTGCCTCTCCAGATACCTGATAGCCATGGCAGGTGAATGGCTTTTTATGTAATTTGATGTGTTGATGTTTAATATAACTGAACTTGAAGAAAGGGAGTGAAGCAGACTGCAGATGCCGTTGTTATCAAAATAATAAAACAAGATCCTCTTAAACACATTTTTGAAGGACAGAATAATTGAGCAATATCATTTGGGAACAAACAGCTATGGAAAACAGGCTAAAATGGGCCAAGGCAAAGTAAAAACTGTAAGGATGTAGTAACATTTAGATACTATTCCCAAACTGGGAATACCAGCCTATAGCCTGGTCTTGGACTTTGGTCTTATTAAAAGCCACAGCACAAAAGTAGGAACGTACTGATTTCAGTTTATTCATGCTAAAAAGTCAGGAAATACAAAACAGTGAGGGTTATCATAAACATATTGCATAAAAGCAATTTCATGACCTTGTGAAACAAATTAATAGCAATAGGAAATGTAATATTGGGGAAGGTAAGGTTGTGCTTTTATGGGTCAGCCTTTCTATTAGAAACCAGAGGTCCATCAGCTGGGAATGGTGAAGATGAAGACTGTTAGTTGACTACAAGTCACAAGAAGATGTAAAATCCTGAAAAAAGCAAATGTGTTGCCAGGAGCCTTTGGGTCACTGCAGCAAAGGTGGGGACCCAAAAATGGGTGCTGTGCTGTTGAACAAGAAACTCATCGATCTTTAATCTTCAGCACACTGAAGCCTTGCCTCTCAGAGAAAAAAAAAAATGCAAACAATGGGTTTTCAATTGCTAAGCTTTGTATATGGATTACAGGCTTCCAGGACTGTCACTCAGTACCTTCAGTGAGTGTAAAAATGGTTTTTAGCATCCCTCATTGCAGATTTTATAGATTGACGACTAAAACATTCTCTAAAACTTGTTTTTAAACTAAGTACTTCGATTTTTCTATCACTAAGCAGAACTACATTTCATTACTGACTTAAATGGAATTGGGAAGGGACCCAAGAATATCCATATTGGTGTCTAGCATTTTGCAGATGCCTTTGGAAAATCTGGTCTGCAGTACTGATCAAGAATAGCTACTTCCCTTGTGAAGTGATCAGAGAAAAAGATCTCTGAACGACATCATAGTGATTTTACTTAAATTAGAAGAAAAGGTAAGAGCAAACATTTGATATCACACATTGCATGTTGTTCTATATTCTTCACTTTTCAGTAGCACAAATAAAGCTGCCAAATAAAAGTACATACGCAAAATGAATATTTGGGGAGTGTCCAGAAACAGGCTAATGGATACTCCTGGGTTAATTTTTGAAATCTAAACAAAATTTAATAGATGTTTAGACTCAGTGTTGGTTTCATTTGCAAACCTTTACGTGATTGTCTTTTGTTTTTCTGAAATAAATGATGCAATAAAAAAATGGATATGAAACTTGTCATTTTTACATTTCAGCAGGCTGATTATTTTCTCACAAATGAAACACATATATTCACATGACTCACATCCTAACTAGCATAATTAATGAAATATGAAATAAAAAGTAATTACTGAAATATTAACATCTTGGGCACCTTTGTAGTCTGTTAGTCCCACTTGCATTAAAAAAAATTTCTCTTTTATCATTGATTTAATAAGTAGTTTACAATTATACTTACCCTCAGCTTTATTGGCGGATTAAGGAACTTCCCACATGGTTTCTCATGGTTTGTTGAAGTCTGATTTCACAAATCAATTGATATTTGTACTTTAGATCATTTTCTAGCTCAAAAGAATTTTTTGAGACACATTAAAAAGGTGGGGTTCTGTGTTTTGGGTTCTTTTGCTTAAAGGGAAAGGCAGCTGAAATTGTTCTCCTTCCATATGAACTTAATGCCAGTAGATAGTTCTCCCATGGACAATCACTGTGAAATGAAGAGGTAATGCTGGGCCGAGCTAGAGTTTGATGAATGCTATCCAGGATCTATAACCTGAAATAATTTTTACCTTAGATAACACTTATTATTGCATTCATTATTACTTTTTCTGTGTTGGCTGTGTTTCAAATGCTGCAACAGAAAATCTCCAATAAATTGTCACTTTTCCTGAAAGAAATCTGGGAGTTTATCAGGAGAGATACTCCTGTTAAAGAGCTGCAATTGTTCAGGTAGGGATATCTGAGCTTTGCATGGATATTTTGGGCAAAGTTAATACAAGTAGTGTTGCAAGAATACTATGAGTAACTAACAGCGTTGGAGAGCTGCAGTCCCCAGGGTGCTGAGGACAACAGGCCTCTAATATGTGAGAGTTCCATGTAATCTAGGAGATAACTCTGAAAACTGTTGTAGCTGATCTTATTTTTACTTTACTTGAAGAGTTAAGTAGGTCCATCTGCAGTTGTCTTCACTTTAATTTTTCTGTGCTCACCCCTGCAGGCAGGGTAGTGCTGGGATCCTTCAAGGTGTAAACCACCCAGTATTTTTACCTGCATTAGGCCCAAAGAAACTACTCCATGTGTAATGAAGTGTCAAAACTATTTTTGGTGTGACACTTTTACCTACTGTGCCTTACAGCATTCTAAAATTATTTGCGTGCCTGTGAACTGTAAACATAACCCCTCTCTTCATTCTGTCTCATTCAGTCTTTTGCACTTGTATATTTAATTCTTTTTCCCAATCATCTTTGTGGCATTACCTGTTCTCCATTTCCTTCGACAATTAGCAATAAACTGGATGTTGTTAGTAAGAATTTCCTTCTGCATGTAGAGGAACCCTTCTCCAAGGTCTTAGTACTGCCTCTGTCTTCCTTCTGGACCTACATGCATATACTCAGCTCACTATACAGAAGACAGCTGGAACAGAATATTTGCATAATAATTTGTAGCTCACTGATTAGTCCTTGCTTTAAAAGTTGTGTTTGAATGTATTGCTGCATTGCACCAAAAAGAAAGGCTGAAAGTTCTTCCCTTCATTTAGCAAGCCCATGGCAGCAGCAGCATGAGCTTGTCCAGGCTCCTCTGGAAAGGTACTTCACTCCTCTGCAGGAGCCTTCCCCTGTGTGAGAGAAAGCACTTCTCTGTGGCCTTCTTAACTTTTGTGATAGCCAAAATACAGGGCAGTTCTGATGATTTTCCCTCCTCAAATTTGTGAAGAATTTTCTAAATCAGGAAAACTACAAAGATTTCTTTTCTATAGACCACTGAAGGCCAAATTAGAATTTTTGCAGGGATAGGAACTGAGTGTTCCTAAAGTAAAAATACTTTTCAAAATTTTTGTTTTACAAAATTAAAAAAAAAAAATTCTGCATTACATTTTTCCAACCAATTATATAAGTGTTAGTAAGAATTACATGCCCTACATTTTAAAAACTTCTAAACCAGTTCACTATTTTTTATTGGATTTTGCAAAAGAGAAAAGTGAGCCACCATTCTGTTTTATTCTTTTTCCCCACTCTGTTTTGTAATTTGTTAATTTTCTCTCACAGACAGCTTCTTTCCACATCACTTTGCTGAAAGCTCTATTTTCGGTGTATCTGATTAGATGACTCCGGACAATATGAACTGCACTAAACTCGAGCAAAATCAGCAGCTGATGGCACTGTGTTGCCTAACAACTTCAGAAGTTTCTGCACTTGTGCTGAGTTACCATAGCAATACCTGCCCACTGGTGGTGGACTTGCTTCAGAAGTTGCAATAAAAAGAACTGTCAGACTAACATAATGAAAGATACATTAGCTACAGCAATACCAAAAAACTGGAAATTATTTCTGTCACAAACATAAATGAAGCTTCATTATGCTTCAGATCATCCCCAGGTGTGTGTTTTGGAAGGTCCAACATTCTGCTGCTTTATTCAGTAGCTGTAACAACATAAGTACATGAGATGGCCTGGAATATTTCAGTATTCTACACAGCAAGAGTACTTATCTCATGAGCGCTCCTCAGGGAGGACCAGTTTTAATACTGTGTTTCTGCAACACCCTTCCTTTTGCCTCTTTTTGTTACAAACCCATGCTTTGTTTTATTTTTTCCACTTGTTGCAAATATTCTTGATATCAACTCATTCTCAAGCAGTTCAGATATTTGGAGATGATAAAGGAAAGAGAGTTTGTGGATATGATTTAAATTTTTTTTTTTTAGATTTTAAAATATCTCTGAGTTCTGAATAGTTCTGAGTCCTTTCACTTCTTCAGAGTCCTTCAGATACTTTGTATGCTAAAGTTGCAAGATTGAGATTTTTCAGACCAGGAGAGCTAATGTAGCAACTTCAACCCAGCAGTAGTTATTAGCCCGTCTGTTTTGCTTCACTGCCCTATTGAGACAGACAGAAAAAAACCCAAATCCCTGTTTCTGCAAAAGATGCTGGAGTCTTTGCTTGCATGTTTCCAGATTTGTTTGGTTTAACTCAATAGATTGAGTACTCTGTTTCCCCTCTGGTATTTGGTTTGTCTGTTTAGCTTTCCTGGATTAAAATTCAATTTAGTCAAATACTTGGATGAAATGATGCTTTAATTTGCTCTCCTTGACAGGGATTTTTCCTCCCTGAAGCAGCAACTGATTGTTTTTCTCCATCTGCTCTGTAACTGTTAGCATTAAGTGCTAACTGACCCAAGTTTGTCTTGTACCACAGTGTTAAAATCGCCATTTAGAGAATATCACGTTGTCCATTTCCACTCTGCCTTAATTGTCCAAAATTAAATGTGATCAGAGTGGGACCCTGTTTGAACAGACACAGCTTGGAATGTTAACTGCTTGCTGATGATGTGTTTGCTTAGCAATTTGCAGGCTATCATTCTGATTAATAAAAAAAATTCTCTGTATCTATGGAAACAAAGTGTGGAAAATAGCTTTTACATCTGAAGAATGTTCAAGGAAAATGATTAGATGGCCTTAAAAATTGTAGTAGCTGTCTTCAGAGTAAAACTCAGGACATCGCTGGTGTAGAAAGGACTGTACCAATGTGTGACATATAGGATATTAGCATTTCAACTGCATTCCAATCAAATATTGTTTTAGCAAATTATCTTTATGCAAATTACTGCATCTATTTTGTTTTTTCTTGATGCTTTTGTGAATTGCCATGTCTTAATTGAGATGTTCCAAGAGATGATTTAAAGAATGTTAATTATTAATTGATTGCCTCTAGATTAATGCTAAAAGAATTTAAAATTTCAACGTGAGGATAATAAACAGTATTTGCACCAAATTTGCTAATGCTTTTGCTCTTTTGGAGAGCCTTTAGGTGGCATTGTCTTCTTGCCTGGCTTCTTGCTGTAGAGTCAAGGAACCATGAATATATTCTCTCTTTCTTTCCCATTTTATTTTTCCAGCTAAAGGTGTTGGCCAACAAATGACAATTTTAGGCGTTTTCCTGGCATTAAAAATTAGTCTTAAGGTGTCTTTTTCTCTCAGCTTCTTGACTCCTAGAAGTTATTTGATGTGCTCAAAGCATCAATAGGTCTTGTGCCTATGTCACAGCAAACATGGGAAACGTCTGCATTCTTTTAATGGCAAATAAAAAACCTTTCCAAAGATTTTGGATAAAGACAATAGAATGGAGCCTTTCAGAATGTGCACTTCATGGCCCAGCTATATCTGGCAGCCTTGGGTGACATGAAATATTAAAATGGGAAAGGTTTATTTAGGCTGAGGTGGGAGGGAGCCCCAAGTGCAGTGGATAATCCTTGGTAATGAGAGCAGAGTGGAACAGTTTTTCAATGGTTTTCGAGGGTTTTTTTTCAGTGAAATACTGTTCCTCAGGGGCCAGTGAAAGCATTTGAGTATGATGCAAGCTGTAATGAAGTGCAAGAGCAGTGCAGTAGCAGAACCCCTCGTGCTCCTTGTGAAACCAGCCTTGGCTGATGGCAGGAGAGGCTGCTGCAACTGGGTCCCTTTTAGACTCACTGCAAAATTTGGTTTTCATTAAAACTCATAGTTGTCTGTTCTCTGCCTCAGGGGAAAAGAAACCTCTTGAAGTAAAATACCTCTTGTGCGAGTCAACCTTGGGAGCTTTTGCTTGGATCCATCTTGTAAACAGAATCTGAATGTTTACTTAGAGTTTTGTGGTCCTTAATTTAACTTGGCCTAGACCTGCTTGCAACAGCAGTGGATCAGTTAGTGGGGAACAAAAAGTACATGGAAGGAAAAGAAAATGTGATGTAACACAAAAAACTAAAACAGGCATACAAAAATAAACATTTAAGGTATGTCTCAAGATATTTTTGAGATGCATAATATATTAAGATATAATGCAATATAATTGCAACATTAATTGGCAAAATATAAATGCCTGAACCTATGAGTGTTTTGATATTTTTTAGACACCCATGTAAGGCATAAAACTTTAGATATTTTGAAACTGTTATTGAAGTGATGGACTATGAATGTTTATTTACTTGCAAAGAAACTGAGTTTAGTTAGGAATCCAAGTGTATCACAATAGTTCTAGCTGGATGTACACCTTTTCACTTATGTCAAAAGAACTGTTTACACAGATAAAAATATTTGTTCAGTTAAGTATTATTTTAGAATTTATGGACAGCTGAGTTTGGAAAACATTAATGCAGAGGCAGTGCAAAGTGATATAACATCATCTGCAAAAGTCTTTGTAAAGGACTACACAGCGTTGCCATAAGGAGCAAAGTGCTCGTTAGCAGATGGTACAGCAGAGTTTTTCTTGAGAAAGATTTGTCTTGTTTTGTTTCCATTCCCTTCCAGCTATGACGAGAGTTTGCAGGAGTGTTTCCAGATCATCCATGTGAGCTATACCATGCATGCAGCCTGGAAAGTCAAACGTCTGCAGATGTGTCTGGATGTTCCAGACAATGTTGGATTGGGTTTGCTGTGGGGTTCTCTTGGAGGGACACAGATTGAATTACAATGAGTAAGACAGGAACTTGGAAAAACTTTGAACAATCTGAACATAGAGAGTCTTTAGATTTCTAGCACTGTGGATTGAAAAAACTGCAGAGAAACCAAGAAACAAACAATCCCCTCTGCACCTCCCAAAAAAATCCCCCCCCTCCAAGAAACTGAAAAAGAGCAACAAAACCCCCTCCAGATGTTACACGTACCAGATAGCTGCAAAAATGCCTTTTCTGATTGTTTTGGCATCCTGATTTCCCTCTCCCTCTTTAAGGAACTTGCCAAGGAAGGGATAAAAATACTAAATATTACACCAGCAGTCCTATGATGGGACACATGCTTTGTCTTTGCTTACTGAAGGGAAGTCTCAGGCATGGGGAGACTGAGTTAGGCAAGGCCATACAGGCAGTGTATGACAAAAAGAAATCCTCCTCCAGACTCTCAGGTTGGTGTGCTTAGGGCAACACTTAATTCCACTGTGCTCCTTATTAAATACATTTTAATGTGAAAATGACATCATTGGTAACATGTAAAAATTAAAAGATGAAGTATTTCAGAAGACTCTTAAAAAAGCTCCTGGTAAGTTAAATGTACTTCTGTAACAAATTGTGTTCGGAGACCAGAATATTACTTAGGTTCTAGGAAATGTTACATCCTAAATATATAAATAATATAATTTAATATAATATTGTAATATTAATATAATATATTCCTTTCAGAAAAATGAATCACAGCAATTCCAAGTTCATGTCTCTATATCAGGAAGTATAAAGGAAATTTTATAAAAAAGTAGTCAGAACATATTCTTAGGATACATCTATTCAATAAATTATTTCAAAAACTCTTGTGTGTATGAATTTGCATCTGAACCAGAATAGTTTATAACTGTACAGTTTGTGTGATACTAGTAAGTGATACTGAATTTTCATCTACCAAAGCCATACTTTAAGATATCTTTTCTAAAAAAAAAAAGGCGGTTTGCTCTTCTTAGCTCTTACTCAGTGTTGCTTCAAGTGTAAACTCTCCTTCATTACAACCTTCAGTATATTTCCTTTTGTATTCATGTAATTCAGAACAAACTATATGATGTGACGTGTCATTAATAAATCTGTGAAGCTAGTAAATCCTATTTGTGGTTTGGAAAGAGACCTCTGCAATTCTTTCATAAAGTATCTTTTTATCAGTGGAAGATAGATACAGAAATATCAGAATAAGAATGGTTAAACTTGTGGTGTTATTTGCATGGCTGATGTCTGTGGAGACAAATGGTTACAAAATCAGTTTTCTTACAAAATCACTTGACTTGAAGATTCCAAGAAGTTATTAAGAATAAAGAGGGATACCCTTTCGTGTTCTATAAAATATAAGTGGATACAAGAATGATTTTAAATTTTCATCACAGGCTTAACATTGACAGAGTTGTCCTTATGCCCAGTTTCTGTGTGCCAGAATGAATTCTTAGTGGAGTATGCATGGCTTGAGTGGATATGTGATAGAATAAATCATCTGAAATTAATAAATTTTCTCATTGTATACAGTACATCACAATAAAAAATGTACTTAAATATAATGGACTTGGGCAAAACATGCCTTTGTGTACAATTTAACAAAAAACAGAAAAATGATATTTTTGCAGATTACAAGTAGTTTGGGGATGATTGAGTGCATGCGATTTGTAACAGGGATTTGGGGGTTGTATTTACAGAAGCCAGGAGTTGGACTTGATCATCCTTGTGGGCCCCTTCCAGCTCAGGAACCTGTAGGATTCCAAGGCTACATCTTACACCAATAAATAAATAGGTGATCATGCAGAAAACAGTGCACAATCAGACCTCGAAACATTAGTGCCCTATTATGTCCATGTCCTTTAAAATGCTACATTTTGGTTTGTGTAATACAGAAGTGTTCTGCAGCTAGCTGACAGGGGATATGGAATATACAAATGACTTTAATATAGGACATATTTTATTTGTGCTACCTTGCTTGAGTCAAGTTTTGCTTTCTGCAGCTGTTTATGATTATGGACTTTATTTCCTTTGTCAGATTGCCTTTCTTGAACAGCATTAAAATGTTACCAAATTATTTTTGCTGGTCAACGAAATATCTGATGGTTTGTTTGGAAGAGACATTCATCTTAGCTTTGCAGTTATCTTATTATAGCAGGGAGAGGGTGTTAGCTCAAGTCACATTTCCATGTACCATGTACAAAGAAGATAGCACATGGGTGATTTCTTGTCCCTGACTGTCATTTCTTACAGAATTGCATCATCATTTAGTGATCACTTAGCATCAGGTTGTTCCCTTTTAAATCGCCAAATGATTATTAAATATCTCCTCTCATTAAACCTTGACAGAGTTGTGTTAACTACATTGTTAGTACATTGTACAGTGTTACTACATTGTACAAGAAGGACATTACAACTTTAATGTGCTGGTACCGGTGAGTTCCTGTACATCCTTACCTGGAATTGCTGTAAAGTGTTTTAGGATTTTGGTCTGCACACTCATTGAACTCCCATACTGTCTGTAAAGGAAAAAAAAGCCTCTTGGAATTTTATCCACTGGAACTTACTTCTTTTAAAAGCTACTTATTTTAAGACAAAATGAACAGTGTGCCAACACGTTGATTATTAAATAGTCTGCTCTGCAATAAAGTGTGAGCAAATGTTATTCCCATCTGTGGTCTTCACTGAAGACTAAATAAGGGAGAACTTACATCTAAGAACATTTTGAATACGATGCATTTGCTGTTGAAAAGGCCAAGTTTATGGAACTTTTGTATTGCAACATTAGTGTTTGGAAAACATGGAGACTGTATTGAATCATGTAAATGAGACTGCAGACAAGGAAAGACTGACAACTCTGGGGTAAAATAAACTTGAGTATCAGATTCCCATTGCTATGCTAGAATGCATTTCATTTAATAGCTTTAAATCCCAAAGGCTGCCTTTAGGGTAAAGTTAGATTGAATATATTCTATGCTTTACTGTGATTTTGTTCCAAGGATTCTTCTCCAGTGTGTTCCTTCCCACTTTTAAATTCTGTGTGACAAAAAGATGATCTATTTATTTATATATAGAAAAACAAAAAAGCAGAAGTATAGGGTCTAATTTTAATGGCTCTCAGAAACATAAAGCGTCTTCGGTGATACCTAAAATTGGTGAGATTTTATTAATAATTCCCACAATCAAAGGTTTAGCTAAGGAGCCAGATTGCTATGACTTGTACTAACATAAAACATTTTTTTTTTCTAATATAGGAATTTTAAGAAGCAGAATGTATATGCTGCATTTTCCATATAACAAAGTTTTAGGAAATATTTTTTGTTCTATGCTAACTGAAGAAACTCCCAAGTTAGCTTGGGAGTGCAATGTCTGTCATAGACCATGCAGCACTATATAAGTACGTGTGCCTGTATTTCTGTGAAACTCTGGCAGCTGCCCTTGAGTGCTTAATAATCATAAGGTTCACAAAGTGGCACATGAAGGATCTGACTTGTCCCATTGCGAAAATGTAGCTCCTTCAGATTTAAAGAGAAGTGCAAAGCCACATCAGCAACTCTAAAGAATGTCTCCTTCCTAATTTTACAAGATATTAATTAGATAATTAGTAATAATACCAGTAATAATGTTACAAGGGTGCCAGCAGAAGCCCTGGCTGTCTCCAGCACGTGGCATCAGCGTGATGTGTCCCAGCCCCTTCGTGGTCCCTGTGCACATCTATTCAGGAGCAGCCAGTGGCCATTGCTGCCCACAGCAGGCTCTGGTAGCTCCATTAACAAACACCCTGAATCTCCTGAAATACCCACTACAATTTGCCCACTGCAGGCAAAGCTGCCTTGCTGGGTTTGCAGGTCTGCAGTTCCAACAACCAGCAGTCACTTGTTCATGCTGGCATCTTCAAGTGGATAGTAATGGATTTCAAAGTATGCTCTGCTCTACATTGAACTGAGATCACATTTATGCCGTTCATTATTTGCTTTTCTAAGCTTCAGTTTGTAATTCATGCGAGTTTCCAACATGTTTTATCAGCTGATGAAAAATCTGAGATATGTTTTCTCAAATATATTCTTCTGTTTACAGTTTTTGTTCAGAAAATGGATTCTTGGCTTGGGACCAAATAACTGGCTTTTATGTAATTAAATCCTAAATGCACTTATATAAGAAGGACAAAAATCAAATGAGTAGGAGGATAAAATGCAAAGGTCTAATTTCTTTGAAGTTTCAATTTGTAAGTTTGTTATTATTCTTGATGTTCTTGCTTTTAAAAAATGCCCAGTTTGATTAGAAACTCATTATGTAGTGAGTACAAATTCTTCATTGGAAAGTTCTTTTTAGACTTAAACGCCATGGGTTTTTTTTGATTTTGAAAACAGGTTTTTTTTTCTTTTTGGAGACAGTTTTTTTGTGTAAAAGAATATCTATGTTAGTGTGATCAGAGTGATGAACATTTTGGTTTTGTCTCCTGTTGTTTGTTTTCTTTGTAATTTTTGGTTTATTTTTGCTTTGTTTCTTTTCAATTGGAGCCTTCCAGCATCTCTGCACATTTTTTTGCAGCATCCTTTGGGATGCCATTGGCTTCCAGTGATTTTTGGATTATGTCTACTTTTCTTATGCTGAATTTGCAGCAAGACTTTTAAACATAAACCTTACAGGGTTTTTTTCCCTATCGCTTTTAGCGCATTATAAAAGATCTTTCTAAGCTGCTGTCTTCATCAAAGTGGCAGAAATCTTGTACACAAAATGAAACAAAAAGGTGCTTTGGAAAATATGTAGAGATTATGAGAAACTTGAGATACTACATACTTTTAAAATTTTTAGCAAAAATATTGTTTAATCCACCAGATACTTGCTATTAAAAGCATGTAGAGAATAGGGAGAATCAGAATTTCTGGACTAAACAGATTCTACAGAACAAAATATTTTTTTTTATAAAAGGCCACATTTATTTGAAACTTAGAACAGTGCCAAGCATAATTTTCTTGGTACAGCCCTTGGTGCCTTGGCCTGGTGCTAGGCTAATTCATGGGGCACAGAGTGAAAGTTGGTCTTCATTTCTTCTCTTCTGGATAATTTTGTGCCAGAAACACAGCCGTTTTATCACATGCTGTAATCTATTACTTTTTCCTGAGCTTGATGTAGACCATGTGATACCAAGAATTTCACATCCGTGAAGATTCAGGTTAGAATAAGAAACTTTTGCCTACAATGGATGATACAAGAAGTAGAACCCTTAGAAAACGTTTTAAAATGATGTCATTATACTAACTTCCTGTCCTGATCTGTGTCTTACCAGATGCATAAAGAAGCAGTGAAATACAATTAAGCTGAGGTTATCCCTAATGGCCTTTCTTAACTTCTCCCTTTTTGGGCCACCACTGTGTCCCCTGCCTGCTGCCCCTGCCTTTCCTCATGTCAGCAAACAATGCTCCACGCACCTCCAGCTGCCAAGAAACCCCCATCTGGCAAGCCCTTAAAAGGTGGGTGCTATCACCATTTCAAATCCTTACAACTCTAAATCCACAACTTTTAAAGGAAATCGATTGTTTCATGTCTGACGTGGTTGGGCTTTGATGTCTGAAAAAGTAATTTGGAAGATGACTTCCTGGTGTTTGTTTGCATTCAGCAAGACTATTGGCCACTTTCTAAAACAGCTCTGACAAGCAGATCAGGCTTGTTTCTGAAACTCAGTCTCAATTATCATCTTCCTAACATCCACGATTTCCTCAGGAAATCTAGAACTGTGTGTGTTTTATCTTCTTTTTATGTCTAAAGAAATGTCCTCCCCCCCCCTAAAAAAAAATCCAAAAGACCAAAGACAAGACCTCAACCAAAACACAACCAACAAACCCGCAGAAAACCAGGAAAAAAGCCCCCCACTCACATTATTGCTGCTTTTGGTAAGGTAACACAGAATAGGAAAGTGTATCAAGATAGAGACCCAGATTATTTAGGAATTTGTTGTAATATGGGAAGAATTGCTTTTATCTGATAGTAATTGTATAGGGCAGTGCTGAGAGGTTGCACTGATTTTGTTAAGACAATAAAAAATTGTGTTTGCCTTCTCAGTACTCAGTTCAGCTGTGTTCAGTGACTTTGTTAACGCAGAGCATATTCATAGTCCACAATGGATGGGATTGAATGTATCCATTTTTGTATGTTTCAGATGCTTTCTTCAAAAATACCATATTGCAGTATACAATCAGCTGTGATATTCTTCCACACAGAAATTTAATTTGAAGGTATTTATTGATTAACGATGTAAAACTAAGGAAACACATGTAAGCAGGTTTTTCACTGATGGGCTCTTTCTTTTTTTCACTGATCAGCTTGAAAGCCATGGCTGTGTTGAAGAACCTGATGCACCAAGTGAGTTAGCAAAGTTTGGGGTTTTGTTTTGCATGATCTCCAAGCTTCTACTCTCAGGAGTAGGAAAAAATTTCCAAAAAAGTTCCTGGAAAAGGATTTTATCTCTAAAGTTTTATTTTAGGGTGTACTTATTTGTTTAGCATTTATTCCTGTGAAGGAAGACTTTGAGGAACTGAGAAGGGAACGGAGGAGAAAAATTTTAGTATTATGTTCTTGACACTTTTATGGCATGTTTTTAAATACTGTAATTAAGAAAAAGAAAATAATAGAGCATGTGTATGTTTCATTACAAGTGAAAAGTATTTACCCTTTCAGATACTTACAAGTAGATATCAAAGGAACTATACAAATGCACACCAACGAGGATTAATGAGCTGTTATGTCAGTTAGTATTTAATTGATTTGGCTAAATATCAGTCTGTAGGAAGAAATGCAATTTTTTTTTCATGCAAGTAATGATTTTTGCATATGCAAATATATGTGATTGGAGCTGTGTCAATCCCCAGCAACTTCCAGTGTGGTCTTTTGTGAGATCATAGAAGCCTCTGCCAAGTGTACTTCCAGATAATTTTTCTGAGTGAATTTGGAACCTAAGATTTACCAAAAACCCTTCAACTTATGGAATTTCCTGCCAATTTTGTGAAGCCAATAATAGGGATAAAATAAGTACACATGGATATCTATCATGAAAAGTAATAAATACTTTTTATTTAATAATACTTATTTTGGAGGCAGATTTTTGTGTAAAAAGTTACTATTTTGATGTGATCAAAGTGATGAATCTTCCTTTTAGAGTTGTCACAAATTTAAAATGTTGCTAAATGTCATGGCTCTAGCCCTTAGCAGAGAATTTCCTCAGCTTGGATTTTCTTTCTCTATTTCTCTGCCTTGCTTATCGTGTCATACATCTCTCTTCAGTAGTAAGTACATTTTCACCTCAGCAATATATCAGAAGTCATCAAATTTTGACACAAAGCAGGTGTCTATCTAAAAAAAGAAAGAGGCCTTCAAAAGAACTCTGAAGTCTATGCTGATACTTACTTGGAAGGGCACAAACCATGCCAATAGTAAGCAACATCCAATAGAATGTTGTCCCAAGCCAATTTAAGATATATTTTCTCTCTCCTTCGAACTGTTTACAGAAACCATATTTGTTAAAGTTACTTTCTATTGTCATCAGTAGATAAGTTCAGTCAGATGGGTCAGCATCTGCAGAAGGCATTTTACTAAAGCTTCATTGAAATTAAATTTGGAGTTTGAATCAATGCCCAGGAATGATGTCAGCTATAGCAGATTAAATTTGCCAACGTCTCTTCATTTTAATTGTGTTTTTAAAACAAAGCAGATAATTCTTCCAGGCTTTTGTCTTTTAATGTTTTCAGCCTTTGTTTGGACTGAATATTTTGGGGTATTGAATATTAAATTTTAAGTCTATTTTGTGGTACCTCTGCATACAAAATCATCCGTTTGGTAGGCACGTTTCAATGATAATTTGTAAGTAGTAAAATATTCAATATTTTATCAGTCTTTTGCATACTGTCATAGTTGTTGCTTTATATTATGGAGGAATGAGTAAAGGGAAGGGTAGAGAAATAATTACTGATGTTTGGTATTGTGTGTTACTTATCCTGAAAAAACAAATGCGCAAAATAGTTCTCAAAATCCTTTAATACTAAAACCGACATATAACCTGTAGGAAAATAGGTAGATAATACAATTTTCTGTCTCTGATAGTATTGTGTATTGTATAGATCTGGCCAGGATTTTGTATTATTGTAACAAGATAATTTTGCTTTTATTCTATCTGGTGATATGCTTATGGTCTGGCTACAGCCCGAGAATTGCTAGCCTTTTTATTTGTATCCTATGTCACATTAATAACAATTGTAATTATTTTTTTACTTAATCTACTAAAGTCTTAATAACATAATTAAATCAATTGCATCCTGCAGCAATGCATTCTTGCAGGTAAATTGTATTGTCTATATCCTGCCGCTGGAAACGATGTGAAGTGTTCAAATTTCAAGTAATTGGATATGAAAAGTCCTAATTTACTGGCATGAGCTTTCTCCATGGTGGCAATACTTTGCTGTATGTTAGAATCCTAGAGCCCCAGTTTTAACTGGAAGGGAACTCTGGAGGTCTTGTAGTCAAACATGATAAAGGTACTTGGGGATGTGTCCAACTGAGCCTTGAACACTCCTAGGATGACAATTCCACAGGCTCTCTGTGCAACCTCTTCCAGTACTTAATTGCTCGTAATGAAAATTCTTTTTGGAACGTTGGATTTTACAGTGGTGAATTCTTCCCCCAAATGCTGGAATTTCCCATGTTTCTACTTGCCTATTACCTCTTGTCTTATAAATGTGCACCTTTGAGAATTATCTGCCTCCATCTCCTCTCTATCCTTTGTCTAGGTGCCTGTAACTGTAGCTGGGGAGCAATAAGGACTCCCCTGAGTCTGCTCTACTATGGGCTCCCCAGTTCCCTTAGTATTTCATAGATGATAGAGAGCAGCCTCACAAGGTCCTTGTCTGACTCCTTCAGCCCCTTGGATGCCTCCAATCTCACGGATTTGCTTGTGTCCAAATTAGTTAAGGGATTCCTTCCCTTTATCTCTCTACCAAGTACTGCTTCACTCCCACAGTGTGTGCTAGGAAGCTTAGGGACTTGGAAACCCTCTGGACAAGCCGTTACATGGAAAAGTGAAGTGCTCTTTTCTATTATTTTTAAATGCCTTCTGCAGAAGATACTTGGGAATCTTTACCATCCGTTCTTTTCCACTTTTCCAGATCATATCTTCACCTCTATGCACTTTTCTTTCACCAGTGCTAGTAATCATCCCAATACAGTGGGAATTTCTTGGCTGAGACCAGTCAGATAAGGCAAGGGGAATAGGTTTGCCATTCTTGCAGAACCCCAGGTTGGCTAGGTTGCACCTCTGTAGCTTTAGTCCCTTTTTTCTGTGGGATATTGACAGGTGAGGATCCACTGGTGTATAATGCTGAAAAAAGGAAGTACAAAGGTAGCCTTTATCCTACTGTAGCATCCTTCTCTCTCCAGACTTTCCATTATGCAAAGGTATTTATGTGATCTAAGCTATTATTTTGTAAAAAAAAATTGACAAAATGGTACTTTCTGGTGTGAAAAATATCAAGCAGTATGTTGCTGATGCTAGAAAAATGTTTGTTAGGTTTCCTAATGGAATTAATCTCTTTGATCTCACAAGGGGTACATGAATACTGTTTTACTCTCTTAGAAAAGCAGCAAAAATGTTGGCCTGATATCTGAAGACAAGTATAAGATGAAATCTTTGTCTTGTTCTGTTCTTGTACTTGCACTGCTTCTTTTTTGTCTTTCGTACTTGTCATAGCACTTGGATAACCTATATTTCTTCTTGTTTATCTGTTTTTCTTCTGGTTGCCTATATGGTTTAATATAACTGCCCACACCAACACAAGGTAGTTATGAAATTCAGAACATCAGGTACTAAATTCTCTATAAAAAAAACTAAGCTTTTTTTTTATACGATGTGAGTATATATTAGAAGTGTCTTAGAAATTGTTACCCACTTCTACTAAGTTTCTCTGGTTTTCTTTATCAAGATTTCCAAGCGACAGGGAATGTTATATTAAAAAAAATGTTCCTGTGTACATAAAAATTGTGTAAACATCTGCTAGTTTTAGCAACTCTCTTGAGCAATCAGCCTCTCTAGCCCCAAAAGCTCTTTTTTCTTCAGAACCCATTAGTCACGTAACTCAGTAAAGTTTTAACTGGTTTGGAAAGGTGCCATAGCACAGCAAAGTTCACGGTGAGGAAATTTTACTCTGATCACAACATTTTGCACAGCACTTGAGCAAGGTTGTAGTACTGGACATCAGCAGAGGGGATGTTTTTTTGCCTACTTTATTTTGTTCTCTGCTGCAGCTTACATTTTGACCCCAGAAGTGGACTCACTTTCCCTGAGAGTGAGTTGGCACTGTAACCTTTTTACCTCTGACTGCGTGCTCTTCTGTAAGTGGAAAGCAGGGTTTGTGGAGAGCTCCTTTACTTGTCAGTTGAATGGGAGAAGGAATAACACTTCACCCAACTGGGAGGTGCTGGAAAGCATTGTTGCTCAGGGTCCTGTGTCACCAAACAGAGCCATGTCCGATAGCTGCCTTTTGAAATGTCATGAGGACTCACAAACTGCTTGCAACTGTCCCAGTGACAGTCTCACTCCTGAGCTATGTAATTTTTAAATACCAGTACTGTTTACAGAAAAGGAACACTTTTTAAGTTGAGAGGTTTAGGTTTCCTCCAAAAAATCTTCTAAGTCAGTATTTTTTTTTCATGAAACTGCATTGTTTAGCTTCGGTTACATTCACTAGTATACTTCTATCTTCACAGAATGCAATTCAAATTTTTTTAATATATCTAATGTTTTTGCAGAATGATTTTCTCTATGAAATGCAGTCTTTCACTGAAAACTTAGTTGTATAACTACAGAAGAGCATAATTTCCAAGATTCTTTGAATAATGCAGCAGTGATTCAGACAGATTTCAAAATCTATAATGGCTGATCAGAGTTTAGGAATAGACCTATCTTCTAGTACTGCGATAATAAGCAGATTTCAGTTTAACATAGGCCACAGGGACCAATCAGTGTTTTCCAAATTTGAGGACCAGTATCTAATATATAATTTAGGTAGATTTTTGGTATGGAAAATGAAAAAAAATCCTCATGCTGCCAGTTTTCCCCATCAGTTTAATATTCCACTCAACTTTTAAGGTGTTTAAAAGCTGAAACATGGAAAACATCTTGCTGAAATTAAGGTTAAAATTCAGAATATGTTAAGAAAGGGCCTTTTTGGCTGCCCTCAGATTTCAAATTCTGTAGCAATGTCCTGAAGTGTGGTGGTTTGAACAGCCTAAATCTGAATCAGGTATTATTGTGCATATTCCAACACGTACAGAACTGCACCAAAAGTACAGATGATACTTGGGGTTATGATGCGGCTTTGTCTCAGAGGCTGTCTTTGCCATTCTATCCTGAAAGCTCAGATCTGCAATTAAGATTTTGAAGGAATCCTGTGTGGGGTGGGATGGTTTGATTCCACCTCTTTGGGACAGCTGCTAGTGGAAAGTTTCTATACAGTAAAAATAGCTATAGTCAGGGTAGATTCCCAAGTTTATCTTTTTAGTTTGAGATGAAGAGACTTCTTTCCCTGCTGGTATCTGCTCTGTTATAATATTTTATAAATATCAAGAAACATTTTCTTGCTGCTGTGGTCCTTGTATAAGTAATGTTTAGCAAAAGGAAATGATTTTCTTGTTTTCTTTGTGGAGCAGCTTAAAATGATTGCTCAAAAACCCTCTTTTAGACAATGATTAGCTGAAATGCCCCATGTTGCTCTATATCTACAAATCTTTCTACCATGGATTAGTTATTTTCTTTATAGCTGATGTAGTTATGTGGAATAAACTGGCAAATGCTTTGTCATATCTAGATTTCCCATTTCCTATTGTTTGGTATTCCATATTCTTTTTCTCCAGTTATGTGCAAATACAAATTACTTGGCAGTTAGGGTTTTTCATAGTTAACCACAGCTTTTGTGTTCAAATGACTTTTTACCTTACCACTTCTCTTCTGTACATGATTATCAAAAGTATAACACCTCCTAAAGGATTAATTGAATACATCAGAAATGTGATAAAATAGGCAATGGGCTCTGATAAAAGGAGCACAACTAGTCTGGAACATCTATTTATCCTACAACTGTTTGTTCTTCACTATGGGGGCAGTCTCGCCTTTTTGACATTGTTAGGTATCAATCTGAGGTTATTATGAAGTACATCATCATCCTTATGATTCTCTGTGGCAATTTCAATCTCTCTTATTTCAATGCTGATGGCAGTTTAGATCAGTTTCCTTTCTCTGCAAAAATTAGTATATTAGTTTTGTAACCAAGTTGTTTCCTAAGGAGTTCCTAAAAGCTACTGTTTTTTCATGTTACTCCTCAATTTCAATTGATGTTTTTCAATACCAGTTTGTCAATTCATTCCAAATAAAGAAGTTCAAAGTCACTAAGCCTTAAAAAATCTGTAATGATTGCCCTCTGACACTGTATGAGCTATATGCGATTGCTGTTTTCAGAAAATTTAGTCCAGTTGTCACAGTTCTCTATAATAATCTTTTCTTTCCCGAGGTACTACAATAAAATAGGGAAAAGCTATAAAAGAGTCACTTTAAAAGGGAAGTAAGAGTGAAGAAAATCTCAAAACTGTTTTGTACCTACTATTCTTTGCTCGTTCTACATCTGTTTTTTTCCCTGTGTGTGAAACAGTTATCTTTTAGTTTAAATCACCAGTGAATTTCTGCTGATGAGTTTAAACATACCTGGAGAAAGATGTAGATGCCAACTGAGCATCTATATTACAAAGCAGGTCAAGATGTTTAATCACCCTGCCTTGAACCACTCTCTTGCTTCATTTCATTCACTGACATGCAACACACTTTCTACTGAATGCTTGGTTTCTTCTTGGTTGACTGCTATCTGTTTTCAAACTTTGGTTCTAAAGCCTCTTTCCATGTCCAGCTGCTCAAGAAGCACTCTCTTTATCTCATTCTGTTTTTCTACTTATGATGCAGTAGCAAGTTTTCATCTGCAGTTCTTTTTGTTCAGATTAGCCATAGCACATCTCTCATGTATTATGTATCTTGGCAATTATTCATTTTATGCTCTCTCTCCATCTCCTAGAATTTGTCAGATTGTTTGGTTCACTGAATTGAGGGATTCTATGATTCTAAATTGAGCATAAGATCATATTCAAAGTAAACTTAAAGGTAGATGTGCTTAACAGGATACCTGGACATCTAAATTCTGTGAACTGCAGTGAGGTCCAGCGTGGGTGCAGATTTCAGATATTTCCCTTAATCAGCCTGACTTTACTTGGCACTGAATTGGTCCGTGAGCACTCACACACAGTTGTGACAGGCCTTTGGTGCCCCTTGCTTCTAGTATGGGGCAGTATTGAACAATCAAATGTGGTAAGGTCTTAATGTGTCACAGGTAGGTTTGCAAATATGTATCTATTTGTGCCCTGAGGTTTTCAGCTAATTTGCTTGCAAGCCTTAGTGGGTGTTTGTTTTCATTTTTAATTGCCTAAAAGCTTTGATAAATCTGACACCGTATTCATTACCAATATGATAGGCCGTGCACATAGCAAACAAATAAAAGTTTCTCTTTCTCCTTGCAAAACCTAAAGTTGGTTCTTGAAGGGCACATAAATGAATACATGTTTTAGTGATTATATAAACAAGCCTGAAATACAGTAAATCAGATGCAGCAAAAAATAGTAAAGTAAAAAAAAGGGGGAAATGTTCCCTGTTTGGCCTCCTTATATAGGTCATCCAAGTAAGCACTGTTAATATATCAATATCAGCTCTTTTGCCTACTTAAATTGAGTCAATGCCAATACACTGTGTAGACCATATGCATAACTTTTTAGAGTTGCTATTCCTCAATTATGTAACTGTACTAATTTTGTTAATATATTCTGTGAAGACTCTGAAAATCCAAGATTATTGTAATATCAATATTTTGCCATTGCCAGATTGCTTGAGCTCTATGTATTTAAATCAAGTCCATGAACGTTAATAAGACCAAGTATTTCTTCTTCCTCTGCTGTGCTTCTTATTGATTAATAATTCAGATATTTGGAAATTGCAAGCAAGCTGGAATATAACAGACAATGGGGAGGGCAAAAGGAGGCACGGAAAACACTGACTAGCAAACCATTCCTTTTCTACAAGGGTGGAATTTGAGTGATGTGAACTCTCTACTATCTTGGGTTCTGTTCACAAAGCACCATGCAGCACTTGAGTCCACTGGCAGGCACTTCCTTAGTGGTTTAACTCTGTTATTTACAATGCTGTTGGACCCTGTCTTACCCAGCAAATAAACGCAGTGCTTTACCTGCTTAAAATTAAATGTCAATTAGTGCTTGGTACAGCAGGGCCAGGACATACAGCATGCAAATCTAATACCTGCTGTCACTAATTACAATGAATTTATCTTACCTTTGTGAGGATTTGTTTTGTTTTGTTTTCCTTGTGTTTTCAGACTTCTTAATTGGTTCATGACTCTCCTGCGGTTGTACCGCAGGGAGGTTTGTGTTGTCACGTTTGGAGGCATGGGTATTAGTTTGACAAGTCACCCTGCAGGTCTCTTGATACTTCCTTATTTTCCATGTGTCATGAATTAGATGTTTTGAAGATTATTTTCAAACAAAACAGTGTATTTAATTTCCCTTCAGGAGCAGAGAAGGTCTTTAAAATAAACCTTTTATTCTCCTCATCAAAAACCTGCATCGATCCCTGTCGTCTTCTTATAGCTAATTAACTGGTGTAGCTCCAGGATTTTCCCAGTTTCAAGGTAAGTTGTTTCCATTGCAATTGTGTGATTTTAGCATAACTGTAAAGGTCTGTCAGTAGTCAGTATTGAAAAGACTATCTGATTTCTTTACTGCATGTATTATATATGCACTATACTGCATGTATTTCAAAATTATTTCTTTGCATACATATTACTACTGGACTGAATTACTTCTAGAGTAAAGAAAAGGATCTTAGTTTAAATTTTCATTAAATGTAGCTTCTTATCTGAGGATTAAGTGTCACTGGGAGAGTTGTATTATCACCATAATTAAGGGTGAAGATGTTAATTATTCCTGTTTTAATGTATCTCCATATTGGCTAATAGAAGTGTGTGTTGACTTTAGTATGGAAATTTTAAGCTGAAATCTAAAAATAATAGAAAAACTGTGGACAAAGGGCAAAATAGTGGTTTTTTTAGGAGGAAGATGGACTGTTACAGCAACTTGCTGGAACTGTAGTGCAAATAATGGGTTAGGTAGGACAAGAACAGAAAACTGGTTCAAGAACAGGAAATGGAAAGAAAACTGCGAAGGGTAATTTTTCATTTCAGATGCTAGCTCTCTTGATTGCCCTTGCCGTTTAAAATAGCTGCTCACGCTTTTATACTGTGTATCTTCTTTTGACCTGCTTGTACTCCAGGGACAGAGGTCAGTATTTCTGAGCAGGTCGGGTGGGCTGTAATTCTCCTGCTGGGCCCTCACTGTCTGTACAGGCTGTGTCGTGTGGCTGCTCTGTTCCAGCAGCACACTCCTGTCCTTTGGGCCCTGGATCACCTCTTGCAGCAAGAGCTGTGTAGGCACTGCCTTGGCTCTGTTGTTCTCAGCCTTGTGCCTGCCCTCCGCTGAGCCAGAGGAAGGATATAGGCTCAGCTACTTCATTCTCTGAGCATTATTCACAGAAGCTAAAGGGAGGAAAGGTCTCTCCCAGTGTTTCCAGGAGGGCTTTTTGCTCGTGTTTTCCAGATAACTTAAAAGTTGTTCTTTTGTTTTAGATAGTTTGTTTCTGTCTCCCTAGGGAACTACAGGAAACATTCTGGCAAATTTCTTGATTTTCAAATGCCTTATCTATCTGGTTTTGTGTTTGCTGCTCTTTCTTTAATTTTCAGAGTACAATTTCATCCTTTGGTGTCTCTGGTGGTTTGCTGTATTGATTCTCAGGATAAAGCTTTGGAGCAAAGGCTGCTGTGTTTGTCTTTTGCTTAAGCCATGCTGGGTGTTTTTGCTGTTGGAATTTCTATTGTTGTAATGGCAGGGTCCTTCAGGGAGCTGAGGTTTTACAGTTTGTGGAGTTCTGGTGACGTTAGCAGGTGTATCTCCGTTTACAGGGATACTGTTTGAGCAGTTTGCACCTTCCTTCCTTCCTTCCTAAAGGATATTGCCTTCTCATTATAGTTTTCTCCAGTAAATCAAAGCAATGTATTTTCAACTACTGAATTCCTTCTGAGGGAGAGAGAACAGCTTGCAAACACCACTTTTTTTATTGTAGAACTGGACAACAAGAGCTGGAAATACTTTATCAGGCACTTAAAATTCCCCTCTGTCCCTGAAGGTTTATGTGGTTTCTATAAATACTTAATTTCTTTGCTTTGGTTCAGATATTTGGCAGTTAAAAGGCAGGGAAGAGCCCAGATTAGTGTGAGATGTTCTTATTAATTATTCCATGGAAGGATATTTATACTCTTTCTTACAAATTTTGGTTGGACTCCATGCAAAACAGGAGTAGAAAGTTTGGAAGATTTTAAGAGGTTCAAAAGTGAACCTCCTGCCTTTGACCTCCTGAATAAATGCCTCACCGTTTTTGAAAATACATGTTTTTATTTCTTCATTTTGTCTTACGATGCTATTTGAAAATTGTAAGCTATTTCACTCATCCAGTGACTGTTTGTCAGAAATTTTTAGTGAATTTTATAGGACTGACTCTTATATGTCTGAGTCAGGAAGAATTTGGTGAAAGTCTGGGAATTAATAGCAGTTTAGGATGGTGTATGTCTTAAATCCATGGAAGCAAATGAAATGTACTGTTTAATTATCCACCTGATATTAGTGTGCAAAAGATGCAACTCAAACTGGTTTATAGCTCTCATAGGGTGTAATTTATCTCTATAACGTGCATAAAAGTTACCACAGAGAAAGAAAATTGATTAGGAAATTCTGAAATGTTAAGATTATTTCAAAGCTGTGAGCCCCCTTTTTATTTTTCTGTGAGAGCCTGAGTACTTAGTAGTAATATCCATTCCCGCCAATTGCATCAGACAAGAACGCTCATTATCTCACTCCTTTGCAAAATTTAACACAGATAAAGCTGTTTAGTTAAAGCCATACTGAAATATTCCTCTGTCACCCTTAGGCTCCTTCCAGTCACCATCTGAGTATGCTCATCCTCACTTTTCCAATGTGGACCCAAAGATCCTTTTCCCAACTGGCAGAGGTGCCAGTAGCTGACAAAGCTGACACATTTACTCCCTCTTGGCACACTCCTCTTGCCTGGCTTCTTGCATCGCTCTTAGTCTGATTGAAACAAACATGATCACTGAGACAAGTCTGGGGTATATTTGATTATTTGGCTGTTGCTTCAGAAATGAAGATTTTTACTCACCAGGCAAGACAGGTGCTGCTTTCAGAGTGGAGAAGCGCTCACAAACCCAAGTCTGTGACTGAGCAAGCAGCAAGGAGATCCCTGCTTTGCCCTCTCCAAGCCCCGACTTGGCTGTACAGATAGGTTCTCAGGTTTGCACTTGGAAAGCAGAGCCGGCAATCTGCTGCATGGCTCATGTACTCATTAGTCCTCAACCCTTTTGCTGTTTGTATGCACTTAATTGTTTTTTGCTGGCAGACACACACAGTTCAGCATCAGATTTTGACACACACATGCTGCTGTCCCGGAGGATTCACAGAGCGGGCTGTCTTGCAGCTGCTGCATTTTCCACCAGTTAAATTGACAGTTACCTACTGTGTGGAGTTGCTAGGAGAAGGTGAACAGTCATCATTACAGCATATTCCTTCAATAACAACCTGTAGTGCTCGCTGATTTCTCTTCTGCAGGGATTTAAACGTGTCTTTGCTACTGACTTAGCATTTGTACAGTCATATTTTTATTGACAGGCTGGTAGATATTTATTCAGTAAGAAACAATTCAGGATCAACTAAAGAGAGGAAAGATCTGGCATTTGAACATACACTCTTTTTGTAGGGTGATGTGGCTGATGCTGGCATCTACCATCTGCTTTCCTATTGCAGCCTGTTTCTCCAACCTGCAAAGCAGAAACCAGCCTTTCTTTCCTTCTGGATTGTTAAAGCCATTCACATTTATCCTGCATGGCAATGAATTATAGTCCATTTTAAGGAATCTTTTGTGCTTCTGTGTGTATTTCTACAGCAGAAAAAGTGCATGAGAAAGGAGCTTGAGCAGTCAGTAGTATAAGTAGCTGGCTCTCCCGTATGGATTAGACTTGTGAGGTCAGAGGAGCTGTGTGTACTTGCTCTGTGCTTGGGGGGGAAGAGTGGATTTGTCTGTCAAAGTGAATAGCGATTCAGGCAGGCTCGTCCCTCAGCTGTTGTAATTCTGATGTGTTTTGCTGTGACAGCAGCTACTGTCTAACATGCGTGGATCTTCTGAAATTTGTAGTGGACTAAGGACTGCTTTTACTTGCTGCTGAGCCTGACTGTAACTGTATCGCTGTAGGGCAAAAACGATGGGGGCTCGAGCCACAGAGACAACTCGGGAACTGGAAAGCGCCTCTGTACAGTACCAAATAGGAGGACATACAGAGAAAATGTGGCAACGACTCAAAGGAATGTGAGTAGCTTGTCTCCTTGGCTTTTGTTCTGTTCCTTGGGAAAGATAATTTTCTTCTGTTTGTTCAAATGTCTAATTAGCAAACGGGAGAGTTCTCTTTAAGCTGTGCACAGTATTTGCTCCCACGTTACAGTACAGAATTCTGGTTTACGATGGTACTTAGATTAATGTCAGACTCTCTATTAGGTTCAGTTATCTCATTTAAAAGATGTATAATAAGTGAGAGTTATTATCCAAATTGAAATGCAGGTAAGTCCTTCAAGTTAGCACTTCCATATCTGTGATATGATTTTCTAAATGTTATCTTCAGAATCAGCATTTCTGGAGCTGTTTTGTCATTTCTGTCAGTATGTATGGGTAAGTATATTATTGTAATTCCATAGGAAGTGCTTATACTTTGCCTTTAGGAATGAAGGTAAAGAAGTCTATATTAAAAGATGCTTAGCTATTAGGAAGCTGCTATGTCTGTTTTTTGTCAATTATTTTGGTGTTCAATAATGCTAGAAACTATTTGAAGGAGTATTTGAGGGGACCACTATGTATGTGCTGGGTCTAATGCACTGCTCTCAAATGCAATTTTGGTGCAAATGATAAATAAACATCTGCAACCTGCCAGAGGGAAACTCTCTCCAACTAGTGCATGCTAAACCCCTCAAGTGTCAACATCTCCTTTTCAGTATTTGCCAGGTTTTTGACCTGAAAGCTAATGTCAGGATGTTACAAATAAATACGTGTTACACTTGTTGAAGCAAAGAAATGGCGCTATTATTTTTGCTGGAAAGATTTGTCATCCTGGGTTTCTAAAGGTATTCCACAGATGCTAAATAGTGCCTCAGCTGGTGAAGGTAAACAGGTTGTTTAAAGTGTGGAGGATTAGATGTGTTGGCTATGACACTGCCTGTTTCCCCTGTGCATTGGGTAGAGACTCAAACTGGCTGTGGGGAAGGGGATTTCCACCATCTGCTTTCTTTAAAGAGAAATTGGCTTGCTTGATTGGAAAGTCACTTTTCAGGTGTGGCCAGGGATTTATCATAACTTCTCATACTTTTGAATATTAACTCTGAATTCTATCGCTCTGTTTAAGATAATGCACTTTGGGAAAAATATCCCCATAAAATCTCCAAAGCGTAGGCAGCAGAGCAAGTATTTTGGTTATTTGATGATGTTACACATACTGCCTCTGAATTTCTGCTACCAGAGACCTCCATCAACTTGTGCAGATTTCCATTTGTGTCGGATCTTAGCTGCTGCTTTTGTTCTGCAAGATCTCTGTTACACTAGACTCTTGGGTTGAAACATTTTATTTCAGCTGCCTCTGGAATGGTACCATTAAACAAACTAATGCAAATAACTAAACATTGGTGAGACTCAGTACAAGAGTTCCAGGAAATAAAGTTCATGCTTCTTTAAGAGTAGTTAAAATGATATTTGGAGTTTTGTGGTGTATCAATATAAAGTGGAGGTTAAATGTTCAGAAACCATGCACCTTTTACAGGTTGGTGCCAACCTCATAAATGTGACAAGATGATGCTAAAATACTTCTATTTAAAAAAAACCCAGGTTATATTATTGGATATGTGCTCAGCTGACTGTTTTTCAGACTTAGCGGTGGTTTCATTTTAATTTCATTATTCACTAGTCAATTGGAAATGACTGACTAGTCAATATTATGAACATTGTATGGGGAAATTTTCAGAGTAGATATCAGGGCTCACTTTATAGTATAAGCATCAGTCATTAAAGGAAAGGATTCATTTTGTTGATGAACAGATATCAAAGCAGAAGCATGTTTCTGTGTGGTAGGGAAGAGGGACAGGTAAGTGGGACTGCCAGATAATCTGACTTGGGAACAATTCAGTTATAAACAGTCAGGAGAATTGTTTCATCTTAGAGATGGGAACTGTTAATGAAACTACGTATGATGCCAAATTATGGAGCTTTTAAAGTAGTGTGCAGTAGCATATTTACACTGAAGTCAAGACTTCGTGGTTTGAATTATGAAGCTTAATCTGTTCCACTGTTAGAGTCCTCAGACCTACATAATTTTTATGTGATTTCCACACAGTTTTACGGTGTTTTGCCAGTCAAGAGTGCTGATTATCTTCTTGCAATCAGGTCATTTTTTTCTGAAAGAATGTTGGATTTCACGTAGGTAACTAAATAGTGTTTTGAAGTGTTCAAAAGTTGTACAATAGACCCTTACTTAAAATTAGCTTTAATTTTCTGTTAGCATTTCATCTTTTTTCATAATAGACTTTTAATCATGAATTTGGCAGCAGAAGTCCATTTAACCTAGCATGTGTTGGGGTATTTTTGTTGTTGGCTTGTTCGTTTTTTTTTCATTTATTTTTGTGAAATAGAGACTATTCTAGAAGATAGGTGAGTTGAATGTGCTTAAGCTAAATGAAAATCCTTATTTGAATGCCCAATAAGAAAAGCTGTCTACTGTGGAAGCTTGAATGAAAAGGCCTTTTTATATGTTTTCTGTTCTCTAAGCTTTCATAGCTCTTGCTAACCTAAGTGTTGCAATAAAGGCTGGGATGTTTGGAATAAAATTAAAATGATATATAACTTTTATTGGGTTTATGGTGCTTTACATCCAAGCTCTTACTTCTGTATGGCAAGTAAAAATCCCACTCTGTTTTCCTTACACTGGAATTGCAGCAGTGCTGTGACCAAGGACATTTTCTGGCAGAGAATATATTAATTTGAATTTCATAACTTGATCCTTAGCATTGGTGCTGATTTTATTGATGCCTGAACGTATAAAACACAAGCTCAGTGAAACAAGATGTGTGAAAATGAGTCATGTAAATTTCTGTCTTGATTGTAGCTTCTGGTTTTTGAATTAAGATATTTTGAGTATGCAGACTGCAAGCTTCTAATGTTTTGTAGTTCATGGTGAAAGCAAAAACAAATAACAAGGAACAGCTAAATAACTCATATAATAGTGTGGCTTTTATAATTCTTTGTTATGCAGAAGAATAAAAACAAAAGCCATTCATGCCACTACAGGAATTCCAGATGCCTGACCAAAGTGGAGTGTTGTATACCTTCTACTTCAAAAAACACCTTGTCACAGCCCAGCCAAGGGGCTCCTTCTCAGCCTGTTTAAATGCCACCAATTACATCTTTTCTCCCTCAACCTTTCATGCTCTATTGCATGGAATCTTAGACAGTAAATAAGTCTCCAGCTTACATGTATTACAGTGTCAACAGATCCAACGATTTGCTGCCTATGAGAGTTTGTTTTCCGCTGCTGATAGAGCATGGTAGGGAGCTCAGAAAGAAAAGCAGCTTTTAAAAAGCATTTTGATTTGGAATGCAGAGAACCAGGCTTAAAGCAGAGGTCTTTAGGCTTACTGGCCTTGCAGTGTTTGGTATTCTCCTTAATCTGCACGTAGACTTGGCTTAACTCTACACTGTTCTTCACTGTGTGAAATTGTCTGCTGTCTGTTTAAGGTCTGTTTTGTCTCTCTGACACTTCGCTCAATGTCAATGCAGAACAGTCAGACATCCCCCCCCAGTCTTATTTTATTTTGCAAGTAGACATCTTAGACACCTTTGCAAGTAGCTTCTACTATGCTCACCACTGCTGGACATAGTATTAGCGGTAGGTTCCCTTTCTGAGCTTTGAATTCATTTGTGAGTAAATGACTTGATTTTCATAAATATCTGTATTTGCTGGAAATGTCTCTAATTGGCCAGAAAAATGTCTGAATGGGAAAAGTTAAAGACCAAGATTCCAGGAATCTGGGGACTTGAAATTCACGTGTAGTTAATATAGACTACTTTATGAAATTGTTACTGCTTTAAAATGAGAACATGTTATTGCCATCACTGGTTAAAACAAATTTGGGCTAACTTGTATGGCAAAAGGGATTTGGAAAACAGTCATAAGCTTCTTTCCTTACCTTCTTCCTTTCCTCCCCCATTCAATATGAGACCCTGATTTCTGCAGGAAAGAGAGTCTAAAGTGTTTCAGGCACTAAAAGGGACTGACATGTACACCCAGTTTGTTGATCCTGCAATGCTGCAGTGACAAATTGAATGCATACACATTTTGTAGAGACAAAAAGGGGCCTTAGTCACTGATTTGGGGAAATGTGGCTTGATATCAAAGAAAGTAGAAAAATGGCTTCCTGTGCACCTGCCGAATTATCAGAAGATAGAATTCTTTTAAAGGCATTGCATAGAATCCAGATTAGCAGCCTAGTTAGGTCTAAAACTGACTAGAATGGGTAATTTTATTTAGAGAGCAGTCACTAGGTCCATGAATACTGGTGGAAGAGTGGTAGAACAGTTTCCAGAAGCAGATATGACAGAAGTCTTTCCTCTATTTTTCCATGTTGCTTGTTTACATTTTAGTTTAGACTGTATTTCATGTTTGCTTATTGCCCTTGTTTCTATGGTCTATTTGCCTCACCTATGGTAGCTCAGTAAAGCTTAACTGATGAAATTATCAAAACAGAACATATTATGATAGAAAGATTTATAAATTTGTGTGTACTGAAGAAACAAAAAGAGGAGAAGAGATGGAATTACAGGTGGATGCCTATGGTAAAAAGTAGTAAGACAGATTCTCACTTACTGCTAACTACATCAGGAACAAATGGCTATATACTTCAAGTAGCTTTTACTTGTAATGTTGCCTATTTTTACTTTCTTGTAATGTGAAATCTTTCCTATAAAGTCATAAGTTCTTATAAGTAATCAAAATGACAGGTATTTCTAAGGGGATTTTAATGAAAAATTAAAGTTGATTTCAGAAATGCTCTGAACAGAAAATGTAAGGTATATGATGATGTACCTATTGATTGATATGCATCTCATTAGTGCTATACTTAGAGTAAGAATAGTTTAATTATAAATTGTGAACAATTTCTTTTGCTTTTAAAACCAAAGTCTGTTTCTGCACCTGA
>WAAE01022619.1:0-11175 GCA_013400495.1 Nicator chloris
TTGGAAGGACCCTCTGGAGATCAGGAAGCCCAATCCCCTGCTCAAAGCAGGTGTGATAGCTCAGATTCCTCAGGATCACAGCCAGTTGAGAGACACCTCCAAGAGAAGTTCCCAGGGTCCTCCTTCCTACCCCTTTTCAAGACAGGTACAACATTTCACTCTTTCCTGTCACCTAGATTGCACCTGATTGCCGTGACTTTCCAAGTATTGTTTTAATAACAAAGAACAATCTTTGTGGTTATACATCAAACGGTCCTGCAGCCTGTCTGCAGTCATCCTACAGAGTACCCCTACAACAAAAGGCGTCAAGGCTTAAAATACACTGATTTTAAAAGAACTTCTTTATAAATAAGACAGACATATTTAACATAACAGTAAATACATCTCCTCAAAAAACTGTACCTATCTACTAAACCAGAACCTCACTAGCATTAGGTCTTTTCTAAAATATATCGAAAAAACATGGGAGATCTGCATCAAAACATAATATGCTGTCCTCACAAACAGCACAGCTTAGTGGTCTAGAAAAGCTTGCATTTCAAAGGAAGTACAACATCAGGTCACCAAAATCAAGCTAACATAGGTCTCCAGTAAATTCAGACAGGTTTCCCCTGAGCTGTTTTCATGTGTGCTATAGCTCAAACTCAAAAGAGCTCCCTCTCAAATGGTGGAAGTTTGTCCTACTGAATACAGCTAATTTGGACAGTGTACTTACCTCCAATTGTGTCAGTATTGACACTGCCAAACCTTTCTTTTTACTCAAAGAAAAAGACTTGTTTTTGTAACAGTATTTCTGCTTTATGAAGTTTCCTTTCTTTAGAGAAATTCCTTTCTTTAATCTAGAGCTCAAATTATCCCAGCATCTGAAAGTCTCTGTCAGATTGGGGCAGCACAAATTGCTGATATTACAAAGTACTTTATATTATCTTTCTGTATGTATGCTTTTACACTGAGATAAGAATAACTCATCTCAAAAAAGTTTATACTTATATCCAGATACAAACAGGAGAGAGGCAGTACATCCACACAGTACCTTACCTTTTTAAGTTATGTACACTTACAGTAGCTTGGAACAGTTACTTCAGTCTTAACATTGATCATTTTAAAAGCTACTCACACATGGCCTTCCTTGACAATAAAAATTGACCAAGGTTCAGTTCTGAATTCCACATGCTACCCAAGCGGACGATCCTCAAGTTTGTGCCCATTAAAGCCCTCAACAGAAATAGGTCAAAATCCAAAAGCTAATTTCTACTCTGAAAGCTATTTCTGCAGATCACAATAACCAATGTGCCTTGTATTGCAGCTCTCTCCACAATTTACAGTGCACAAAAATCAGATTTTCTACAATATGAGTAAAAAAAAAAAATCAAAATATTGAATAAAACATTTGGATTACCTCCCAGAAGCTATCACTTGAAACTTCTACTCCAACAGAATCATCATATGAGCCAGACATTGCTAGGTATCAAGAGCTTGTAAGTATTCAGAGCTTAAACACCTTCAGAATCTGTAAAAACAGAAAAAAAAAGCGTTTATGAGCATTATTAATGGAGCTATGAATTAACGAAAAAAATTATTTTAAGCTACTTCATTCAATATTTTGATATCTAGAGATGTCAAATCAAAACAAGAGGTAACCACACAGGGCATTTTGGAACAGAAAATTTCTACCACACAGTTTGTGGCTCTTACCATGAGATTGGTTGTCCAGAAAACACTCAATGCATCTGCTTATATCACATTTCACTAGACTCTTGAGTTTATTTAATGATAAAATTTCCTATCACAACCAAAAGAAAAGATTGAGCAGCGAGATGCTTACTTATTAACTACTTCACTTTCAAAGCATTCCTATGAAACAATCAGCTGACCTTTGCTTCTGCAACAATAACCTGCAATGACTCCTATTCCTTTTCCACTGGAAATCAGTTATACAATGAAACCCACCAGAAAGGTGGGTTAAAAATTTAAGGCCAAAATTTACTGATTTAAAGAAAAATAAATATCATCTTGTCATTGTTCTATTTTAGCAAAACAAACAAACAGAAAACCATCAGCTTTGAATTCTGAGCTTTATTAGAAATAAGTAATTATTTTAACAATTCAGGCATTTTCAATTTTCAATTCAGGCACAGACATAGCTGCAAGGAAGAAAAATATAATCTATCCTCATCGAAGCAGATGACTTTATGCATCAATGGATATGAAAAAGGTTAGCATTACCCTAAGCTAACATGTAAGATTAACATCAAAAACATTACTGACACATAAATCCAGGCACTTGCATCCACAAACGCAGTTTGTGGGCTGGAGACCAAGAGGTAGGAGAGAAAGGAAACAGCTGCCTCCCAAAACACACACACACACAAATCCCTGTCCAATCTCTGCAGATATTTCACCAAGTTCTCCTGTTCGCATGTCTCCTGCTGCGTTTATCTCTAACTACTATCAGGGATACATACAGGTAAACAGATTTTACCACCCCTTGTGGGATGAATACTTTTATCAGTAGACTGTAAGTTGAAGCTCTGTCTTTTTTTTTGCCTTGTCAATCTTGCTTCCATTAAGGTACCATGGCCCCTTCAAAAGTGGGCAGAAAACATCTCCAAACCTGACCTTGCTGCCCAGTGGTTATGACAAGCTGCTGAGAGAAATGGCATTGAAAGCCTCCCACGCAGGGAGAATTCAACACTAAATTAGCATTTCTGGGAAACGCAGAAAATAATAGTGCCATAAGGGAAGGCACTTGTTCATAACAAAACCCAGCTACTGAAACAAAACAGTTCTTTGGGCAGTTGCAGCACAAACATAATAAAATTACTCTGGCTGGGAAGACAAGATGTTTTTCCTTATCAGTTTTTCACCCAATTCATTTACGTAATGCAATTCACAAAAAGTTTACATAACCTTAATGCTGAATATGGAACTGAAAATCACAACAGGAACATCAATGGTTAGAATCTTATTTTTAAAAGACAGCCGAAATATAAGAAGAGTTCTGCAAAATGGCAAGCTAGAAAGGAAAATCATATAGAAGCAAATTATTTTTACATGTTAGTGTAATAATCTTCAAATTATGTTATTAGAAACTACAAAAAAGCCCAGCTTTTCCACCTGTGCTATTACTGAGCCAAGAGGGAAAAGTTTAAACACTATTCAATTGTCAGTTTCTCTAGCAGTACATCTTTACATGGAATGTGTTCTTTCCAGATAAATTTTGTCTCTTGCAATTTTTACAATACATTAAGGTAAGCAAAGACCGCATTTGTAAGTGTTTGCATTTTTTCATGTCCTTTTTTAGACAGCTATAAGCAGCATAAGGGGGAAACCAAAGTGCAATAAGCTTGCAACTAGCTGGACCAATTCATAATAGTTTAAAATTAAACAGCCGGCCATGCCACGCAGAACGAGGGAGGAATGAGGTTCTGAAGGTCGTCAGGAAGGGTTAGGGCAGTTTTTCTCCACTATACCCAGATCTTTCAACCAATGTGTTCACTGCCATTTGGAAGAGATCTGGCAGACAGCCGTAAAGTTCAGCATCTTGGAAAAAGAAACCCTGAAGTATAAACTTGAAGTTTCAGTCCACTCCATCCAGTCATCCATCCCACTCTCCCAAACCAGCATTTTTCCTCTCCAATTACAGATAAAAAAGACATTGTTCTGAAGTAATAACAGTGTCCACTTACCTTGAACAAAATAGCTTAAACTATATAATTCCTGAAAATTTACTCTGAAAAGTTACATGGAAAGATTGAAAAAGCTCAAACACAGGAACATTTTCTTAAATGAAGGAACAGGTTGTGGTGATTGGGTTTTTTAAAAAAAACCCTTTTATGCCTCCTCAACGAGAACTATATAATGCATGGAGTTATCCTTTTTTTCCATAGAAGCATGAAAACTATCAGCACTCAGGAAATACTGATGGAATAAAGGTTTTAATACGCCAAATACTATGCTGTGAGAAAGTATGAGCAAGCGTATTTAGGGAAATATTGTGAAGTCATAGCAACAACTGGTACAGAAAAACACTATTTTTACAGCCCTACTTAAAAATAAACTGTATGCTGAGATAGGAACATTAAATGGTGTGAGTCATGCTACCCTCACAAAATAAAATTATTACAGCAGCCAGGCTTTTAGCACATTTTTTGTCAGGGTTTGGTTCTCCCACCCTCCAAGTGAATTTGCAGAGGTTTCACAAGTAAAGTTCATTGCACTTTTTGTTTTGCAGGGTCTTCCATTTCACTATAAAAGTAAACCTATGAACAACTACAGATGTAAAATCTAGAAAACTGAGACGGATACAACAAGAAAAATGAGCTCTGCACAGATTCTCCACAAGTAATCACCTGCACCTCACACAGCTGGGGGTTCTTTGGTCAGCTGGATTGCAGCAGAACCAATAACTCCATATTGAAAGGAAAGCACAGTGCACACACCCACGTCCTATATTCTCACCACAGTTGGGCTCCATCCACTCTTTCTCTTCTTATTCCACAACTCCAGGTCCATCTCCCTTAGCACCTTTCTCTTGTCCCCCACCTGCTAAGCAAACAGTAGCACAGTGCTGTAGCCACAAAAAAAGCAGCCCAGAGAAAGCCTTACCAGTTCAGAGCCCCTGCTGCCTTTTGTCACAAGCACACTTTAGCCACGAGAGCTTATACAGGCTAAAAATAAACCACAAAGTCCAACTGCACAAAGTAACTCCATCCTAAACAGTACATACTGTAACAGCTACGGAAATGATGCAAACAAACAAGGCTCCAGTTTCTTGGCCCTGGCTTTTAAGCAATTCTTGTAAATTAGTATGAATTGATCTTTGACACAAGGAAACGGACCTTAATAAATAAACGTGGCTTTTTCTTAAAAAAAGCTTCCTCTTAGGGAACATTCTAGCCATGCTTTATGCTAAAGACCTTGAATTTCTTCCTCACTGCTAGTGCCCCACTGTGTGAAAAAAAGAGCTATAAACATCCTGAGGGCTTAACACACAAGGATTTTAGAAAATATTAACTAATAATGAGCAAGCAGACCTTCAGATACCACACACAAAACCAGGTGAACACAAGATGCTGCCTCTGCTCTCAAGAAGTCGGTTTTGATATTACTTTGAAAGCAATTTGCAAAATTCCTTGCTTTGTTCATGCTGAAATACTTGTTTGTTTCTTTCTGTGCAACAAATGCGGACTATTAAGCTAAAATAATTCAGTGAATCCCCAAATTTCTCTTCAGGCATTTTTCAACAGGAAGATGGAAGCTTTTAAAGAAATCCTTCAGTTAAACTCCCTCAGGCTTTTAATAACAAATAACTTTGATGAACTCTTACTGTGAAACAGGTAAGGTTGTTTAAAGTGAGACTTTAACATTCTGATTTCTTTTGCAAGATTACATTTACTTTGAAAATGTATTTCACCATACTCAAAAAGATGGGATTAAAAAAAAATCTTATTACAGTCTCATGTACAATGGGCTGCTTTAAAGCATGGCAATCACTAAACTGTGGCCCTAGGTGACAAACTGGTCCACAACAGAGAAACGTCACAGAATCACAGTGACAGAACCTTCCAAGCACGACCAGCCCAGGTTGCTCAGGGCTTTTATACATATGGATCTTGAAAACCACTGGGGATGGAGACGGCACAACTTTTCTGTGCAACTTATTACAGTGATTAACTATCCTCAAGATGAGATACAGAAGAAAATAATTTAATCCATATTTAGAAAACCAAATGGTGTTGCCATGCATTGTCTCCAAGGACTCTGCAGATGCAAGCTGAGACAGAGAGTCTATCAGCCTTTGGAAGAGAAAAGCACCTGGACACATTACCTTTTAAACTTATTTTTGGAAAGACAGCATTTGTCACCATGGATCTGACTCGTCAGGATTCCAAGTTTCATGACTAAGGAGTGAATTACTTATGTATAAGGACATGATTCAACTTCAATTAGCTGCTCCTAAGAACTTTCAGCTATAATATTTTTTCTTATTATTCACTGAAGTCTCAGGTTTTGTTCCACACAGAATAGGAAGGAAACAAGACTTTGTTGTGCTTCAAGTGTGAACCACTGTGGTTTGATACCAAGTGTACCTGCCATGAATATGCTCAATCTCATATTCTCTGGTTAAATAATACAATTTAGATATTACTTTCTTTTCTATTTTGTCCAAAGAACTTGCTCTGTAGAAGTTTCCAGTTTCTTCAGGGTTGCAATCTGTTTACATAGAAAAAAGTGACACAACTTCTTTAGCAATATTGTGAAATCATGTAACAAAAGCTGTTAAGAATCACAGCTACTGATGCTGCAAAGTCCATAAATTAATATGAAAAGTAAATACAGGAAAAAAGTATGCTTTGGTTTACACATTGAAGTGACACCAAAAAATTCCAGCCCTTGGGTGCAGGGAAGAAATGCATCAAACCATGATTAATCACTGCTAGTCAATGCTGTGAAGTCTTCTAATTGCAATCAGTAGACATGGCTGCATTTTATTAACAGAAGTTAGGCCTTAGATTTTTAAAGGTAGACTCTGAAATTGATGACTTGGGCCTAGTTCCTCAATCTATAAAATAGGGAGAATAGCACCCTCCTCCACAGGGATTTAAAATAATCCCTTAGTCTCCATCAAGAAAACAACTACAGCAACAAACACCAGAGAAAAGTCCATAAAAGGAAATTGAATCACTATTTCTTGGGGAATTCAGCCTCTCTGTTATAGTTGGCAGAACCATGGACCAAATGATTTTTGGAAAGAAGTTGACAGCAACCTATTTGGTGAACCGTGAGCACTAAAGGAAGGAATCTAGGAAATGCATGCTGTTACAGACTCAGCAAGCTTCTTTCCTACCAGGCACACTCCTCTGAGACTGAGCGCAATGCTTATTCCTAGATTTTCTAGTTTGGATAACTGACTAATTTGCCACGGAGGCATTTTTTTCAGTTAGCAAATGACATAAAATGACATTAAATAACAAAAGCTATCAGTTCACAGTACTCATTCATAACCCTGAGTAATAAGAGACCCTTTGCACTTCTCCGTTAAGGAAACCTCCTGAGTTCAAGGCTGCTTGGCTCACAATAACCTCCTTGGTACTGGATTATATTCACCCAAGCCCACGTTTGTTAAATGCTGAATGTGAAACCACTGAAAGTAGCACTCGTTCACTGCCCTAAATATACAAGCCATGAACACACATTCAAGTCATAGTTTCAGCACACATCAGAAGATCACTAAAGAGATTAAACTTCTATGATAATTACCACATGTAAAAAAATCCCACAAACTCTAGTGAGGAGACAGTCTCTAAAATTAAACTCTTCAGGCACATAGGCATATTAACACTGTGTGATGCAATCTTACAGCGGATACATTTCACAATGCATAATAAAAGGAATAAGAACAGCCATTTTGGTCATTACTGATTATTTTATTAAATAAATGAAATTTTAAATTACTGCTCAAACAATTTGAATAACACACAGCACAGAAGTATACTGAAACATGAGGCAACAACCCAACATTCTCAAAAAGACTCTTAGCCTGCACATTTTGTTTCATCCAGGTATAAATATTACCTCACTCTCACACTTCAGAGAAGACTGGCAGAGCCCCGGAGTTGTTAGCTCTTATCTCCTGTCCTCCTTCCCCATAATTAGTGGCCAGACATGCTGGTTAGACATGCTGCTGTTATACATGCTGGCTTTTGCATATTCACAACCCAACCATCCCTAAGAGCTCCCACATGCTGCCAGCACAGCCTCCTTCCGCATTTTTCCAACCAACCAGGAGATACCTGAAATAGCAGAACACTGACTTTGGGGAAAAATTATTTTTTATTCTCAGCTTGACAAGCCAATGCGTGTAGGTGTATTATTTCAATTGTGCAATTTTTGTTCTAACCAGGGAAGCTATTAATCACCTTCAGAGGCTTTGCAGAGGTTTCTATTTAAAGTTAAATAGACACTGACCACAGAAATTATTAAAACACTGCAAAATACATGCTTTAAATGGCATAGATATACCAGCTAAGAGGCAAAGTTGATGATGTTATGTGGGGAGCTTTAAAATACTTGCATCTACTTAAAACAAACCTTAACATTTTCAAACTGTATTTTTTTTTTTTAATCTGGAGGTGAGGGAAAAATCCATATTAATGTTTTCCTCATTGAAAGAAAAAAGTGTATAAAATTTGGCTTTGAGTAAATTTTGCCAGAAAACCATCTGAAGAACTCAGGATTATTTGTCAATTAAAATAATATTACAAATATTCCTCAATTTTTCACATTGGAAGTTTTCTACTGTTTAGGGTCAAGTGATTAAAATGATAAAGTGCAGGAAGAACTTTAATTTAATTACAAGTGTTCACCCTTTCCATATGTTCACTTTTGTAATGCCTGTGACATCACACACTAATTCATATGTCCCGTCAAAGACTCCCAAAATGAAATTAACCATCATATCTTGGCATCCTCTCTAAATAAATAAAATTGAGACAAATATGCTTTTAGGTTTGTTTCAAAAAAAGCATGAAGGGGGCAAAAGACCACATGTCTTCAACTTACAAATTATACCTTGTAAGCATTTAGTTAGCAAGAAATCTTTTAAGTGACCAGGTATTTTAAAAATAAGCAATTGACCCTTTATCTAGTGGAATTAGATGGCTTATTATATACACTCATAATGAAAACTTATTTTCGTAAAATGTCAAGGGAACTATCTAAACCATATACACTTCATATTTAGTTTCAGTAGAATTTTACAACAGTGCAAAATCAAGGACAGTGCAGAGAAGTGATACTGAAGGATTCTCCAGGAGAGAAACCATGAATCAGCATTTACAGCTGCACTGACAAAGCAGTTGCAGAGACAAGTGACATGTGCACAACCGTTTTAAAATGGCATATAATTAAGAAGCAAAATAGAACATTACAAGAAGCACTGCCTCAGAAATCAAAACTTACTTATGTGACCACCCAGCATGAACATTGCTCTACTTCAAAAGAGAAACCCCACAAAAGGACATAAATAAAAAGCAATACAATAACCATTCTAGAAATAGATATGTGTTGTGGACAGCAGGCTGTATGAGCCCAGAACCATCAGTTCAAACATGATCAACATGCTCCCTTAGATTCAAACAAACATTGCAAAGCATCACACTCAGCCAAAAATACTTTCCTATCAGCTGTGACACAGTAGAGTACATTTTAGTAGGAAAAAGCAACTATGAGAGTTGTTTGGAAATTCATTCCACATTCTGTTTACAAGNTGTTGTTTCATAGTCAAAAGCTGTACTTTTCCATCTCAGGAAATACAGGGCTGTAATATTAATTAATGAAATAATGACGTGCATTGAATAGAAGCAGATCTAAACCCTTAAATGAAGGTGAAACAGGTCAGTCTTCCCGAATCTGAAGGTTGCACTGAGGAGCTACTATCCTTTATTTCAGGAGAGAAACAATTCAGCTACGTCACTTCAACCAAATTTAGCCTGGTCTTTAACACAGACTTGTTTCCACAGCC
The DNA here is from genome assembly GCA_013400495.1 of Nicator chloris. Taxonomy (NCBI): domain Eukaryota; kingdom Metazoa; phylum Chordata; class Aves; order Passeriformes; family Pycnonotidae; genus Nicator; species Nicator chloris. The sequence continues at coordinate 9,527 of WAAE01022619.1, forward strand.
TGTATCACTGTTACAAACTAAATTTGAGCGTTACCAACATGTCAGAGTACCCTATCTTCTGCTTAGAGAGATATAGATGACTGACTGGCAGAAACTAGGAAGGTTGATTGGGGCAGGGGAAATTGCACGGGTGAACCCAGGAAAATCTGTGCACTCTTCAAGTACTAGTGAATTTTTCTGTCAGTTTTTGGAGATCTAAATAAAAGCAAAAGGTGAAGTGATGATTTCCCCACCATGGATAAAGAGAAAGCACAAAGAGTAACAGACCTTCCTACAGTGGGTCTCAGAAGGACATCGCTGAAGGTGAAAGAAAAGAACACCCCCAGACCCAGTAAAATAACAGACCACAATGTGCTCATGTTATACTTGATATTAACAGTACAGAGACATCACATTTCCACACAAAACTCCTTGGAGCTGAATGGATTACTCTCTAGCAAGCAAACCCAAAAATTTTCTAGGCTAGATCCTCAACACAAGCAGCCTATAACACCAGAAATTATTTGCTAGTAAAGCTTTTGCTCAAGGGACAACCAAAGCTAGCAGAGAACTGTACCCCAGGACTTGTAGCCTAAAGAAGAAATTAAATGACCACTTCCATAACTGCTGGCTTAGGTCAAAGCTGTGAAAAGGCTCTAAACAGTAGTTTCCATAATTACCAATTCTATCTACATCCCCTCACTGCCATAGCCCTGCTGACAACAAGAGGGTCAAATCATCACGCAACATTCCTCGACTCTCAAAATACATCGAAGGGTAGTTCAGTATTTGGGGAAAACATTATCAATGTAAAAACTGCTAAGGAAGATAGCCTTACAACTTAAAATCAACATTTTCAGCTGTGATAGTCATCAGATTATACACCATTTCATCAGTTTCATTTCTGGAACTGATACAAAATGTACAGACCTCTGCAGAATACAATTCATAAATGTAGAAAGAAAACAACCACAGGCACATTTAACTTCAACTATCCTTCTCTGCAGCAAGTTAAATAAGTAATTATTCATTTAGGAACAATAAAAGATCTGTTCAAGTGTTTCAAAACCAATGCTATACTGTAACAGTACAAAAGAGCATGTGACTGTATTTCATATTTAAGATTAAATAAGATTAATTCAGACTTTAAAGCAAACTGAATGCAGCTTCTAAAGAACTATTAGGAGAATTTAAATTGCTTGCTTGTGTTAAAGTTGGAGAGAAGGTTATTCAACACTTAGTTTCATTAACATGGTCACTGAAAAAAGAAACTCTTGAATTCTATTTAAACAGATTTTCAGCTCAGTGAATCTGAGGTAAACTTTAGCCAGGACTTCTCATGTTTCTAGGCAATTAAACTTTCTGGTCCTGAAATGGTAATTACTGCAACAAGGTCAGAAGACCTCTACTTACAGCTTAGTAATCTAGACAACATGAGCTGCTGACTTAGTAGAATTAAACACTCCCTAAAAACATGTAATTATTTTTTTTGTAATAAATACAATGAACTGGCTCTTTACCCTGTCGAAAACTCATTGGTCTAAGCTATCTGGAAGTATCATTCTTAAATATTAGGATCAGAGATAATATTTTATGGCCTTCCCTGTACATGTAATTTGACAAGTAAAGACACAAGTGGGGGGGTTTGGTTTTGGTTTGTTTGGGGTTTT
>WAAE01022621.1:0-16737 GCA_013400495.1 Nicator chloris
TGGGTTTGGTTTTTTTTTCTATTTTTATTTTCAGATGAATTAATCTTTACAGTTTCATTTTGGAAAAACAAGTGAGCATATGCATATTTTGGTATAGCCAAAGATAATGTCTCTGTTAAGGTCATGCTGGGACCACCATCTTTTTGTGTCTGATAAGTCTGAGTCTTTCCCTCAAGGATTTTATTCTGAAGACACTGGCATTTCCTAGATGAAAGGCATTCAGACTCAGGTATGCTGAAAAATTTAATGTTGAAGACTAACAGTCAACTTCTTATTCAAGCAAATGATAAAACCAGCAAAACATAAGGAAAGAAATGTTACATAATCAACAGATTCTGTCTGTTCATTAAACAGAGAGAATCACCTGCCATATTATAACTTTAGTTTACCTTCCATGTGCTGCTGGCACTGTAATTTATGCTAGCTATTCTGGTTACCAATGGTGGCAGAAGGTGGAGAGAAGAGGGGAATTTTGGATTATTCACTATTATTCTACAGATGATTTCATGCACATACCTCAGTGGTCACAGCTCAACAGCAAAATTTTCCTTTTACATTGTTCTTTAATTCTAGCAGGTAATAAGTGCTTGATTTAGATTTCAACGCTGGTTGAAATTCTTCAGTGTGTCTCATGTGGGAAGTTCTAAGGAAATATAACGATTCTTCTGGCTTGGTGAGTTATGAACCCATAAAAAGGGGATTTGATTAAAACTGATGACTGAGAGCTACAAGGTTCTATGTCTCACTAATGATCTTCTAAATGAACGGTCCCAGTAAATCAGGGAACTTCTTTCACTATTTTTCTCTGGTAATTTAATATGAGAAAATAAACGGAAATGTTAAAGATTCAGCAGGGTCAATATAGAAATCAGGCTTTTACAATCAGAACAATGTCCTCTGGAGTCTTCCTGACACAAGGGAGCACACAGACAACTCTCTGCTCTCTGAGCACGTGTGTCCCAGAATAACCAAAGCAAACATTTGAGGTAAAGAAATTACTGTTTTCTGATGTAAGTCAAAGAATCATCTCAGGGTTTCTATATCATGAATGCTCACGGAAAAAAAGTAAAGGCAGCTTTCTTTTATATCCTGCACTGAGCTTGGGGAAAACCTCAAACAAGTGAAACGAGTATGTTCTTTCCATCTAGAGGCTGGGCTTGCTCGATTGTGAAGCTTGGGAAAGAGAAGACAGAAAAAACTCACCTTTTTTTTTTTAACTTCAGTAAAAGCTCTTAGTAAAATACTCTTTTCATAGTACACTGTACAGCATTCACTTTCATCTACATCTCTAACCTTTTAATGTAACATGATATCATTAGTAAATGATGGGCTTGAAATCACTTCTTCATGAGAGAAAATTTTGGTTCTGTCTTATCTCTGTAATTCTAGAATAGACAGAATTAATGTGTTGCAGAAGTTGTAAAAGGATTTTCTCTGAAAATGTAGAACTCAAGTTTCATTTAGGCTCTAGGGAGGTGCAATAAAAATTACAGTATTTCCACATGAATAAGTGACATGACAAGTCCCGTAGAAGAGTGACACGAAATGCATATGACACACGAAATGGACTGAAATCTGCAAAACTGACAGGCTTCCAAATCGAACTGCAAAATATGAAATTGGCACAAGGAACCATGTTCTAGTGAAATCCTTCAGGACCTGATTTCTGACCGGAGACTGCTTGGCAGTTTTATCAGTTATCAGAAAGGAGGAATATGATGATGTTTTCAGGGGGTTGATGAATGATATAAAGGATCACCTACTGAGACAATGTAGTCTGGTAAAGTTGGGCTTAAACACACAGCAGAGTCAAACGGAGCTACGTTTCAGGAATAAAGAGTGTAGAAAGTATGACCCATGTAGGGAAGTCAGCCTGGGCACTGGAAGTGAGTTTGACTAGAGTTTGATGTTTATAGTGGATTACCCATGGGATACAGATGTGCAGTATAACATAGAGGCTATAGATCTCTATATAAAGCTATAGACCTCTGAGCAGAGAAGTATCAAGAGGTAGCAGGAAAATCCTCCCTACATAAATTCTCATAATTTCATAATTTCAATTTAACATAGTCCTCTTCTTGAGAATTTCTAAATATGCGGGTTTTTCTCAAGTTGAAGAACATACACATAAAGACTATCCTACAAATTTTTAATAGCAGCACTAAATAATCTGTTATAAAGATGAAATTACCATATTTTAAAAAATGAATCAAATGAAGTGCAATGATATAGATTTTGGAACTATTTTTGCTATAGGTAAATGAAACATGAAAGAAAGAAAACATGATGACTTCTCAGGAAATTTCAGAAGTGCTCTCTAACACCAAAAGAATGTTTCTCTTGATGTCGTTTTTCCTGCAAATATCATATCCCATCTAGAACAGAAGTTAGATGTTTTTTGTTTGAGATTCATAATTCTGCTAATTCATTATAACAGAAAGTAAAAAAGACAATGGAATGTAATTTACAGGCAGTCAGTCAGCGAAACTTCATTTAATTCATACAAAATCATCAGATTCTGATCCAATTAAATCAAACAGTTAACAAGTATTCAAAGAATTTTTTAGATCTTTATTTACCCTTCCCGCCACTACTCCTCTTGAGAATGCAGACATTCTTAATGCCATTATTTCAGTTAAAGGGTTTCTTTTGGTAAAGAAATAATTCTAGTATTATAAAAAGACAATTACATTTTTTGGTGTATTAATTTCTAGGTAGGAAAGAAGGTATCTGTATTAAATAATTCAAAAATAGCTTCCAAACTTACTGTAATTCTTTTTTCTGTAATAATGGTATAATCTTCAAAATAAATAGGATATTTTGTGGTTAATTGTGTCTGTTTATTGCAGTGGGCAACAAAGTAAACTAAACAACAGCTTTCAATATTAACATGCTGTTTTTTAGAATAGACATTTTAATCTGCCTGTTGTGCATATTTTGTAATAAAAAATACCATTTAGAGATACATTTCATTAATCTTTGTGTTTTGCACATTGAATAAAGCCTCAAGAATGGCTTAAAAATAAGAAAAGTGCAAAAATCACTGTACTTCTGCACAAGCAGAGGGAAAAATATAATTATTCTTTGTTTATTGAATCTGTTTCGTGATTTTTTAAACACATCATTTGCATTTACATTTTGCAACAAGGGAAAAAGACCCCACTTCAGCTTATGGAATTTCATGCAGGGTAGGTTTCTTCCAGTCTTTATAATTTAGATGTGTTTGCTGAGGGAAGACTTGGTAGCCAACCAGCCCTCTCAATCCCCTGTGGCTGCAGGTGGAGAACGGAGGGGATGTTGCTCTGTGTGTGGATATGTACATCCCTGCTCACAAAAGAGCTGCCATTCCTGAGTGATTTGTGGCACAAGCACGTTAAGAGAAGCTGAGATTACCCAGAAGGTGACAGTGCTGAAGGCACACGCTGCAATGGATAGCCCCCTCTCACTCATGATTGTGATAAGGTGTGCTGGCTGTTGATGACAACGTGCGTCTTAGAACTTCAACTCTGACATCAGTGAGTTAGAAAAGTCACCTCTGAGCAGAAATCCTGACAGTGTATTTAAAGTATTGGCCTTTAAAAAGCACTGTGGAGTCAGTTGGCCTTTACATTTCCCAGATGTTAATGCAGAATATTAGGTATTTTCTCTTCCTTTATGTTAAAAGGATAAGGTAGAGTAAGTCCAAAATGAATTATTTGAATGCAGAGGGATTTCTGATACTTTACATAATCACTGTTTCAAATAGGCAGCAATTAACTATGATCTTCTTTATGCACATAATTTTGTTTATAAAAAAGAATTGCCCCACAGGTGTTTCACTATGAAGCAATCATACTCAACCTGGATACTACATGCATGAGTTGAGTTTATTTTCTTTTAAAAGTGTTGACATTGATTTTTTGATATATGTAATTGAAACCACTCATTATTACCCAATTTTTATAAGCTTCTGCTCATAAACTGCAGAGGCAGCATTCCATAAATCCAATTAAGCAGCTACTACAATGCCTCACTGATCCAAAAGTTGAGTACATTTGCAAAACAGATATCTCACTTTTCAGGTTTTCAGAGGTTTAAGAACAAATCGCTCTCCTGAAAAAGCCAGAGGTAACTGCAGTCTTAAGTTTTAACCTTTGAGAACCTTTCACATATTACTGAGCTATCAGCTGAAAGTGACATTTCGACACACTCAGTAGATAGTTGTGACATATTAAATACCACCAAGTATGAAACATTTCGTTCTCTAGTGCATCCAAGTTTTATTTATATCTAGGGTAAAGTGCAAGCAGAAACTTTGCATGTCCTACATTGTACACTGTCCAGCATAGTAAAAACTGGAGAAATGTTGTTAACAAGAGATTATTGCAAGAAACCCTGGCATTAGTCTACTTCTACATTCGCTCCTTTTCCTGTACCACAAAAGTGAACATTTCACCTGTTGTAGGAGACAATTCTGCTGGCTTACATCAATAGGATGTGTTTGCGTCTATCCAGATGAAGTGAGAATTAGCATTTCCTAGCACACCCCAAAAACTTACCTGGTATACATAAAATTACTAACTAATAAGAAAGCCACTCACTTGAGGAGAGTTCATTGCAGTCAACAGATTATTCTTATTCTGATTTTGCTCGATAAGTAAGGCATGATCTCAAAGCTAGTCTAACTTATTTAGTTAAGTAGAAGACACAACAGGGGATGATTCATCCCACCTGTCTTTAACATCTTTAGCAATGGGAGGAAGCTGAGATGAAGCCATAGACCTGCTGTCTAATAATAGTTGAGTCAGACAAATCCCAACATGATATTATGATTAAACTGGTGTTTCACTTCTGTGTCAGCAAAGCAGTAAAGTCTCACACATCCTGGCACACCCAGAGATAAGGTGAAAGTCAGCCATGGTTTCAAGTTGTTATACACTGCACATTTTTACACATGTTCTTCATGCAGCACAAGCTGTTAAATTTCAGTTACCTACAGAAATAAATTAGGTTTTATTTGTCAACCTTTTGTGGAAAAAAATCAGCAGAAAAATGTGTATGTCAGTAGAGGGTGAGTTACTGCTATTGCATTCACTTATGTGTTTTCTTGTTTTGGTTTTTATAAATAAATTTTAAGGAAGATAAAACCGTTGAGAAGAAAGGTACGTTGAGAGGAATTGCAACTTTACATTTTTCAGAAAATGTAAGTCCCAGCTACACATGCTACTAGTGTCAAGATCCTCCACGTTCTTCAGTCTTTGATCCCGTACACTGCTACAACCAGACCTGTAAATAGCAAAGCTGTCTAGTGTCCTAATATTGTGGCATCACTGAAAGTTTACAGTGCCACAGGGACCTTTTATGTTGTCATCACACTGATACATGTCCTGTAAACACTGCTGAGATCTTACAAGTAAGATTCCAGTATTTCTGCCCCAGTTTTAGGAGCTTTGTGAATAATATAAGCCACATTTACAAGCACAAGTCATAAATTCTAGGTTATCTTACTCATGTTTTATACCCTCTGGAGAGCTACACAGACACTAATGTAGAAAACTAGTCATTTGCTGTTTGCTGGCATAGCTCTGGGCTGCATAACCATCAATACTGACACAAGGGAGATGGTATGAATATACAGGAGCCTGATCTTGGATTGTACTAAACTGGCCACAAAACCACAACTCACAGTTGCATTTCCAATCAAGTTGATGAGGTAATCCAAGTGTTTGCCTTCACTGAAAGAGGGAAGCCCTAGCCCCTATCACACCCAGATGAATGTTTTAACTGTGAATTTTGTACCCCAGTTATTTCCTACACCAGCCATGAACTAATGCAACTAACTAACCTGGAAGGAAACGAACCACAGTGAAGGTAACTACTTTGTCCTGCTTTGAGCAGGTGATCTGGAAGGTAGTATGCATGTCAGGACTCACATAAAACTATGACCAGTTTGATAGAACAGCAGCAGGGGTAGGCAGAGGAAAAATAAGGAAAAGGAACAAATGGATTTTTTTGGCAAGAGCAGGTGATTTGGTAAATTAAACTACTCAAGAAACCGTATTTTGAATATAGAAATGGCTATATTTATACAAAGGAGTTAGGTTTATCCATATGTTCATGTGAAATTAATTGTAGAATATAATCTCTCTTTTTTTTTCTGGATTCAACCATCCTGCTCCCAAGATGTCAGCTAGAAAAATTCTACACTGAGGAACGCAAACAGAGAGATATCTACAGATGTTTCATGTTTCAAATGCCTATACACAATGGAGGAAGAAAAGCAGAAAGTCATCTTGAGCAAAGCATAAATATAAGATAATAGTGCAAATGGAGCCATGGAAGCCACTTGTGAAACATAGCATTCCTAAAGAGTGTCTTCAGAATCCAGGTCTACAGTGGTTTTTATTCTTCATGTGATTTTTTTCTTCCTTTCTTTTCCTTCTTCATCTTCCTGGTCCGGATTTTCTACCTCCCTTTCCTTTGACATGATAAAGGTAAATCCAGAGCATTCAAAATTGCAAGAGAGATTGATAATGCATTATATTTTAATAGAGATATTTGCTGATTCTGCAGCACTGATTAACAGAGGGCACATTTCATAGTGCTCTGGGTAGTCTGGAACTAGGGAGCGCTAAGAAATTGATCTTACTTAGCCTTAGCTACCGAAAAGTTTAGTCTAAAGTATTAATCTATGCTGTTTCTGTAGTTAATGAAAAGAGGTGTAAATCTTCAGAGACTGAAGCATCTCATTTCTGTTGGATGGGCATTTTGAAATGGAACAAATTCCTCTTAGGACTTACTTATCTCTTCTTAGCACTATAGACAAAGCCTGAATTATTGGGTTATACCAGACACAGCTTAATATCAGATAATAGCCAAGATGACTCCGGAGAAGTAGAGATCTGTTTGCAGGCACTAATCTTTTGATAGCACAGTAGGAAATGTGATATGAATTAAAACTTTTGTTGCTTGCTAACATCACATAGGTGGATGACTTTGGAAAAGATTATGTAATCCATAGTAAGATTTGTAGATACTTTATTTATCTGTATATTACTGACTATGACAAAAAGGGAAAAGGAAAAGAAAATAAGATGAAGCATGACTTTAACAACATTTCATTTCACATTGATATAAAATAGTATGTTACCTTTTATAAAAAGTAGTCCAGAACAACAGCAGAGAATTCTAAAACACATTCAATTGTCACATATTATAAAACTTATATCTCCATATTAATGGGAAATATTATAGGTAAATTGTTTTTATGCTTTTTTTTTTTTGAACACTCTACCATCTGGGTTTGATAGGACTCTGCTTTGGATTTAAAGTCCTAAATAAATTTCTTTAAAGTTTTGCAATGTTCTTCAATAGCTAAAATGAACAGAAATTCTTAATATTTATAAAAAAATTTATAAATTCTTTACAGAACTAAAAATGCATGGTCAACATGGGATGTGAATAATATAACAATCCCTCTATTTAAAGTAGTTACAAAATTTTGCCTATTTTCAGAGCTAGAAAGTTTCATGTTGGAATTTCCCTGAGAGTCTTTAGAAAGCACTTTCTGTATTAATGTCACTGTCATTACCTCTGTAATATGGATTTAGGTACTCTAGACTTTTGTGGTTTTAGGTATTTCATCACTCTTGTTCTATCTTAAGTATGACAGTAGAAGCCATTAAATGTTGCTAAATTTTCTTTCTGGATAGTTGCTATCACAACATCATAGGAACTGTTTTACCTTTTACTGATTGGGGATTGCAAAAAACTCAGGAACTAATACAGTCTTTAGAACTGCAGGAGTTTGGGACAAATTGTCAAAGATAGGTATTTAAAATCTTTATTTTGAAGTATTGGCTTTTACACATTGGAGGAAAGTAATTGATATTTCTTCCGTCTTACACTTCCTCATCTTTCCCACATACTTGCTGGTATCCAGTGAGTCCCTCATCGCCGCCACTTCTTTTGCTGTGCTGAACACTGATCTGGCAATTTCATGTGTATAGAGAGATATTCAGAGGTCAACCAAAATCAATGGAGCACAGAGAATGGCCCAGTTTTTAACTCTAGAGCCTTAATTTGTGACATTGTCCTAGATAAGCACTAATGAGTACAAATCCACCCTGTGGAGACAACCACATGCATTGTCATAGACAAATTTAAATCAGTACTGCTCCAAGTTGCAGGCTGAAGTTGCAAGCAACCAAATTTTAAGCACTTGAAGTGACGGTCATGTCATTGTGCATCTGTAAGATAACCACAATAATTTTAGCACTATTAAAAAATAAAATAAAATAATGAAAGAGAGCTAAAACTCAATGTGTCATACCTTTCCTGCATACCTTTCCTGGAATCACAAGATCATAAAACTCATCACTGGAAAGTTTTTCAAATGTTAATCTAGTTCTCAGGTTTAATATTTTAATTTCTCCTCAGATTTTCTGTTTTAAAAAATAACTTGGGAGTATTTTCTAGGGGAAAAGATAACATCAAATATTTAGATTTTTTTTAATAATTCTGTTTTTAAAATATACTATAGCTATTTTTTTCCCTGAAACATTTCCTCTCTATAGATAAAGAGAGCAAAGTTTATCTTTTGTGTTCTAAAAAAAAATTGAAAAAATCCAAATTACATTAGATCAAGCAGGCATTCCTAAGAAATTATGAAATCCTAATACAGTATCACATCAATAAAGCACAGTATCACATTCCTTTCAAGTTACTGAATGTCTTATCAGATTAATGAGTTGTACTAAACATGTACGACAAACAAACTCTTAATATATCATGAAACTAATTTGCAAAATTTAAACAGAAAATTACTTCTTCAATAAAGCTGTCAAACTTTATTATAAATTTTTGGTTCTAATAATGTGAGATAAAATTTGGCAATTCAATACCACATACTCAAATATGCCTTTTCTCTTTGAGAAACATATTATGATATGACTAGTAAAACTCTCATTGGAATGATAATGTTATCATATTAATGACACAGGAAAACATCAAAAGTGATCAGCAATTCCCACCCATCCACCTCCACCCCCAAAGTCTGGAAGCTTAAATAAGCCTCCATCATTCAGTTAAAATTGGTCTAGTGATAGTGGTCTTTTAGTTGTTTGTTTTCACACAGAATACTGATTTTCAGTGATTTTCACTTTGAGGAAGTGTTTGTTTTTTCTGTGAAAAGCTATCTCACCCCTAGACCATAATTGTATCCATACAGCTCGTGCTGTCCTCAGGTTTCCTAAAATAGTGTGAATTCCTGTGAGGCCCTTGCAGTAGAAATATTCAAAGAAATACCAACAAACTGTCAATGCAATGCTATCAGTGTGACTTCATTTCTAATAACGTTAAAAAAGTTTTCCTCTCTAATGGGTCATGGAATACCTTCAGTTATTCCCAGTTGCATCATCTCTGGGGTGAGAAACACAAATGCCACATAGTACCCTGAATCATACAATCATAGATTGGTTTGGTTTGGTTTGGTTTCATTTTGTTTGGTTTGGTTTCGTTTGATTTCGTTTCGTTTCGTTTGGAAGGGACCTTAAAGACCATCTGGTTCCAACCCTCCTGCCATGAACAGGGACACCTTCCACTCAAAGCCCCATCCAGCCTGGCCTTGAACACGTCCAAGGATGGGACACCCACAACTCTTTTGGGCAAACCTGTTCCCAGTGCCTGACCACCTCAGCAGCTGCAGAATACTGCAGTATTCTGAAGTGAGAAGTGGTGGGTACCCATTAAATCTGTCACCTGTTCAATATATTGCTCTACTCATGAAATATCATACTAAATTCAAGGTCTCTATCATCACCTTCAAGGCCACCCGCAGCTAGCTCTAAACTTGTCTGAGCAGCAAACAAAATGGTAGGGTGTTTGTGGATGGTATTTTCAGCTCTATGAAATAATACATTTTGTTTCCTTGCTTTTTAAAGAAGTATTATGATGATATAAGTAGCAGAAAAATATCTTTCTGTAATTTGTAAAGATATGTTGGTTTAATTTTCAAGTGAAATTAAGACAAATAGACCACAGCTCAGTGGAAATAAAAAATTCTAGTCACCAAAGAAGATTTTAAATTTTTTTTTTTTTTTTTATATAGAGGAAAAACAAAGTAATTTGATTTTCTATAAATCCTGCATTTCATTTGGTCAGAATGACAGGGAGCATAAAATTTAAAATAGAGAACTGGAAAGATTACTCCCATGTCAGTTTAAAGTGATCTTTATTCCGTACAAACTGAATTAATAATGGAACAAGACTTTAACGTATATTTGCCTCAGGTGTGGAAAAGGAAGGAGGTGGCTGATAGTTGTTAACACTTTTTGAAGATTGTGTGAGTGATGAGAACAATAACAGGATGGCTGACTAGCTGGAATGTGAAAAGTAAGCATATTGCTACGCCATTATCTGTACAGAATACAGAGACTGAAGACAATATGGGTGAAAACGTCACGTCACGTCAGAATTTGTGTTCTCATAGATTGCTCAGCGTCTTTTTCTTTCCAGACAGCATTTCATACACGATAGAAATGAACTTCTATAGGACAGGCAATCCATCTATTTGCAATTTATAAATACAATTTAATGCAGAGCTATGTTTCTCTAGGTCCCAGCGTCGTATGGAATGTTTTAATATACCAACAGGCAGATTCACATCAGGTTGAAATTATTAAGCTTAAATAGCAGCTATCAAGAGTTTGCTGTCAAGAAAAGAGGAAGATGCTTGATGTGGATGGCCCTGCAGAGATCTGTCTTATGTCCTGTGTTTTAATGGTTTCATTAACAACCTAGGTGACTTATCAGCCTTGATACTCAACAGTAAACTGTTGAATGCTGCAAACCGTTCAGAGAACAACTTGTGAATTTAAATTGATCCTGATAAATTGATGAAATGGTCAGAAATCTTTAATATGAAATTCAAAACAATAAAGTAGAAAAACTGCACACATTAAGAAAAATAAATCAAAATATATAGTGACAATAGCAATGAGGCTGGGAAAGATGCAAATCTGAGATATGGAGGACTGGAAATGTGTCCAAATAGTCAACTACTGCTGTACAAAGAGTATTTTCTAACATGTTAGGAAGTGAGTTGCAAAGAGAAAATGAAGCGAGGAAGAATTATTCCTCTACAAATAATGTAGCTGCAGAACTACTTCCAGGTTCATATTTTGTTAGAAAACTGGAAAAAACTAGGATCAGGCAGAGGCAAATGAAATTTCAATAGAACATGTGGGACAAGTGAAGAAAGTATGGAAAACTTGGAGGACTGGTTTAATTTTATTTTAAAAATAAGAGTTTGTGTCCCAGGAGAGAAGGGAGAAATAGGTTCCAGAGATTTTATCACAGTCTTCCAGGGTGAAAGTATTTCTTGTAAGAGAGGTAGTGATTTTCAATCATAGAATCATAGTCTTGTAATACCAGCTTGGAAAAGGATCGCCTTGTCCAACATTTCATGGCAAAAGCACAGTCTAGACAAGATGATTCAACACCCTGTCCCACTGAATCTTAAAAGTGTCCATTGTTGGGGAATCTAATGGAATTTCCCAGAGTAGCCTCTGGGAAGATAATTCCAATGGCTGATCTTTCCCATTGTAAAGAATTTTCCTTTTGTGTCTAATCGGGATCTCTGCAGGACTAATTTGTGTGTATTACCCCTCATCTTTTTCACATGAATCCTTGGAGAGAAGAAGCCTCCATCTTTACAGTCACCTTTTAAATGCTAGAACATAGTGAGAAAGTCTTCTCCAAGCCTTCTTTTCTCAATGCTGAACAAGCCCATTTCCCTCAGGCTTTCCTCAACAGGCTTCCTGGTCTCTTGATCATCTTTGTTGCCCTTCTTTGGATCCTCATCAACCTCCCCAGAACTTTTTTCCATGCAGGGTTCTAAAACTGAATATAGTATTGCAGATGTGGCCTGACGAGCACTAAATAGAGTGGATAATGATTTCTTTCTCTCTGCTGGTGGTGCCCTGGTTGATGCAAGTTAGAATCCCACTTGCTTCTTTGCTGCAGCAGCACACTCTTCACTCATGTTGAGCTTATTGTCCACCAAGACCTACAGGTGCCTTTCCACAGATCTCCTCTGCAAATGGGTAGATCCCAGAGATGTACTCCTGGATTATATGTTGCTATGTGCAACACTTTTACTTGTTGCTCCTCCAGTCTATCCAGGCCTTCCTGCAGAGTTCTGAAGTGTTTATTTCCTCACTTGGTTTGTAATCATTGGCAAACTTCATCAGGATACACGTGAGCCCGAATTCCACATGAAGACATCACACAGTGTTGGATCTGATACCGATCCCAGGGAGACCCCACCTGTGACAAGCTGTGAGTTTCAAAGGAGCTGATTGCCACCACCCTCCAGGTGCTGCCAGGCAGCCAGGTGCCCACCCACTGCACAGACGCCTTGTCTAGCCTGTCACACAGCAATTTCTCTGGGAGTGGGCTGTGAGAACCCTACCAAAAACCTTGGAGACACTCAAGTAGAAAATGCCCACCACTCAATCCATGCCCATCTTCTGTGTCCTCAGTGTTCTGATCACCAGGGTAAGTTTTATTTTCAGGAACCATTGTTTATTTGAAGCATTAGGAAAACATTAATCTTATTAGCTGTGTGTAAAGGGAAGAAGAGAGTAAAGAATTGATGCAGATTATCTCTCTTTGTCCTGTGTTTCTAGTGGTGTTTCAGATTTGTATAATTTGCAGTATGTCTATTTGTCATTAAAACAAAATCTAATATAGTAAAAATATACTAATTTTTATTTCTATAGAAGGTCAGAAGTGTTAACTACATACATAATTAACCATGTACAGTCTCAAGATTTCTAATGAAGTTGCTAAAATTGATAGAATTTCAATACTTTTAGAATGATTTTTATAAAATCCACCACACAATGGAGCTTTTTCACACTTTTAATGATGTTTTACTCCCTGCATTAAAGGGGAAAAGAGAGAATTAATACATTTTAAAATGTTAGATATATTGGGATAATATACTTTTATGCATATTGTTTCAGGTTTTAGAACTTTCTAATAGTTTCTTTCATCTTGACAATTCAGGAAAAAGTGGTAAAAATATCTCAAAATAATAATTGTTAAAATAAGTTCTTCTCTGTGAAAATTTTGTGCCTAAAAGCAAAGATTGTAAAAATCACAAGGCAGAATAGATCCTGAATTTTTTTTCTTCCATTACAGATTAAGAAACTTAAACGCTAAGCAATCTCAAATCGCCACCAATACTAGAAAAAAAGTAAAACTCATTAAAACAAAACAAGAAAACACAAACAAAGAAAAAACAGCAACAAAAAACCTCACAAGTAAAGATCTGAAGACACAAGATATTTGTTTCTGCCCAAGATTATGATCTTAAATTATAAAAGAACACCCAAACAAAAATGGTGCAAATGGGAGGCAGGAGTACTGAAAAGAAGCTGATGCATGGACTATCCCTATTTTGGACGTGTGACTAAGATCAGGGACACAGCTTAAAGGAAACAATTCCTGTGCCCAAGCCTCTTTCCAGGAATCCTGACGTGGCATTGATCATTACACTAGAACTGAAAGAGAAGAGATACATGCCATCTCAAAGGCCAAATATATGTTTCCTAATTCATCTATGCTAAAGGAGTAAGACATCTGCATCTGTGCATTTCTGGTGTTGATTTTTTGCATATTTCATCTCCAGAATCCCTTTCCCTTAGGGTGCAGTGTCTGAGGGTGCAGTGTCTGACCTTGGTGGTCCCTGGCACATGAGCTCTAATCAAGGATATTTCTGAAGTTCAAGCTCAGGTTGCTCAGGCCTGTTTCTCTGTCTTTCTGGGAAACCTGCTGTTGCCATGCTCTTTCAGCCTTCTGATGTTTGCCTTTGAGAAATTCCTTTCCCATGCCTTTTCTGTAAACAATATAGATGTTTACATTCCTTTATGGGGGTGGAGTTCTCTTGATTGACACCTGTCTTGACCAATGTGATTGGAGAAGTGTTAACCTTGCTTGCCAATCACTTAGTCTGCTTGCTATACTATATATATGGGTCTGTGATGTAATAAAGTTAGTCCTCTTGGTTGAACTCAAGTCAGAGTCCGTGTAGTCAATCTAATGTGTCGCTGCGACAACCTGCTACAGGCTTTTACAGCTCTGTGATTTGTGTATATATGTATATACACACACACTCCTGAATTTACCTTGTTACGTTATTTTGTTGTGTGACCATGGGAACTTCCCTAAGGAACTCGCCTCCAAGTTCTTGCAGTCGTCCTTGATCTATTTGTGCCCTAGGGACATAAGCAAAAGCTTACTTACCTCTCTTATCAACCCTCTGTTTTAACAGAGAAGCATAGCTGTACCCAGGAGCTGGCTAGGCTTATGGTGAGTCAGAACTTAAGAGTTATGTCATGATATTACATTTTTGGATTTGTATAGGATCTGATGCCATTTTTTCCCAGCTAAATCACAGTAAGTAGTGTTTTCCCAGAGGGGAGAATGGGGTTTGGAAGCTGAAACAGGAGCAGGAGGATGAATGATGTGTGAATGGAAAAATTTAGTCTTCCCTCAGGCTTATATGCTAGGTAAATTTACTTGAATGGGCTTGCCAAAATCCAGTTTACTTCACATATCCTGGTACTTGAGTCTTTACAAGCTAATTTCCACTATGAATTCCTCTTTTTCTCTGCCAAATATATTTATAAAACAACATCTTGTTCTCAGTCTCAGCAGCACTCACATACCACTTTACAAGTTGTCAAAAGCTTAGTCAAGCACTAAGAAAACCCAAACTCTCACAATTAAGTTAAACTCAGAACAAATGTTGTCAGCCTGCATTTTGACTGAAGTTTGCTACCTCTTTCAGATAGCAAGTGCCTTAAAACTCACTCTTTTATCATTTATACTAGCTGGTCTATAAAAAAATTGTACATATTATTCCCTGTAAACCTTGAATCAACTAAACATAGTCAATGTGGAGCTTGAAATTTACCAAAGTGATAAAAACCTGAAAATTCTCAGCAATGTCTTTTTGATATACAAAACCAGCAAAAATGAAATCTGCACAAAAGATTAGAAGGGTGTTCTCCCATTCATTTCTCCATTCTTCTAGGCAAGGCTTTGTTTGATTAATGCTTATTGATCAAGCTAATAATTTACAATGATTTTGTTATGTGTCTGGATTTTTCTGTTTGAATGTATAAGACTCAATCAAAATGTTCCAGACCTTAGGCCAGGCAAGAAAAACAAAACAAAACAACCAATCCTTCTTCTAAACTTTTTCATGAAAACCTTTCACTATTAATAGAACCAAGTTTCTGACCCACATCCACCTGCTATTCAGTACATTGTAATGACAGGAGACAAATTTTCAGTGTTCTGAAACAGGAGGTGTCTGCTTCATGTCAACACAGGGTGTCAGCTCTACTGCTTGTGTTTCTTTAGTGGCTGGAGCCTAAAGGAAACCAGAACCCTAGGAAAACATGTTATGCTTTTTCAAGATAAGCATGGACAAGTTCCTGGCAAAGGACCTGCCGTGATACTTGAAATAAATTTGCCTTACTTAGACAACTGTTAGAAGCTAGTTTTCTTTCAAAAGTGCAGAAGTGCCTGCTCTGACCCTGGATTTTTGGGTTTTGCACAAGCCTTGTTGTTTTAAAAGCTTCCTTACCCACAGTGGAAAGAATAGGGTAAATCATTCCCCTGAAAAATTACATCTTCAGTTTTGGGTTGTTTTTCAGCCAGGTGTAATTCACCCTGCAAGTGCAGAACCATTTGTGCTGTACAATGGAAGAGAAGGCAAGGCATGGAGAGATTGTGGGGAGCATCAGCTGCAAGGAGACTGCTGTGGAAAAGAGCTCAAAATTGTTGACTATCTATTTGATGTTTGAAATTAAAGGAAACCTTCTAGTTCTGTTTTGTTTTTTCCTGCTGACATAGTCTCAAACTTTCAAGAAGCTTTTTCTTTCTTTTCTTTCTTTTTTCAGAAATTAATAGTATGAATGAAAGATCATATTATTGCATAAAAATGTCTTAATTATTGATTCATAATTGAAACTAGATTAATGACTATAATTCTTCTCACCTTTACAGGAAAGACTATATCTTTTTTAAATTTAGAAAAATTTTCCCTCTTAAGCAGAAGATCAGAAACTATCTTGATCAATGCAATTTTGCAGCACATTATGAGTAGGTTCACTAGATTGTCTGAATATTGTATCAAAAACTATGCTCAAACACTTAAAAATGTTTTGAAATGAACTTGTGCAAGTTGCGTTCACCTGAACCTTCTGGCCTGCATCATGAGGCCCTGAACATGAAGCTCTCAGAAAGTCTTCTCTGAATTCACCAAAACCTGTTGCCAACAAAGACAGTAAAATGCAACTTTACAGTAGCAGCAAACTATATATGATAACACCTCCCAGATGTTAAAGAGACTCTGAGCAGCAGCCACCTCTTCCAGCATTTATGTTTCATTATGACAACACTAGTCATAGAGATAGACAATATTATTAGTAGTTTTCCATTATTAGATATTTAACCGGCACAGCAGTGATTATGATGAATTTACCTAAAGCCCATGCTTTTCAGCGTTTTCCCTCTAAAATTTGTTCTTTCTTTATATCTGTTTAAATTACAATATTGCCACGATTTGTTATAAATTGCTACTCTGACCCATCTTACTGCTTTACAAAAAGATTTGTATCATTGGCCTGCAGTAGTCCCATTTTATATCCAGCCCCTCAAAAAAAAAAAAAACCATAAAAC
>WAAE01022625.1:0-24561 GCA_013400495.1 Nicator chloris
TCTGGACTGTCGATCCCTCTGTAAGGGACAAGTGTGGGCCCAAACTGTATGTCCTGTATATTTACATATATACATCCACATCCACTCATGCATGTCTTTTAAATGCCTGCATGTTTAGCCATTCAGTGAGAAAGTCTCTTCTAGAAGATACTACTTCAATAAACTGAATCTTTTTACTGGAAATATAATTTAATGAGCTCTTAATGTGGAACTTTCTCAGAATAACACAATCTAAAAAGCCATACCTTTACCTATGCCTAAATGGAGTGGTGGTTCATTCAGCAAGCTTTATGTATGCACCTGCAAAGAAAAGTCAACAGTGCATATTTTAACATCTGTAGATGTTTAGTCTAAGTTGAACTAATTAGGAATCATTTTTCTTCACTGAAGCCTTTTTAACAAGCAATTTGAGATTTAAAGTGTGTTTATTTTTGAAATGTCACAATCTAACACAGTTAAGAGAAACCCCTTCCACCCATTTGTATTTAGGGTCAAATTTGAAGCGACAAATAAAGTGTTACAAAATAAATTGACTTAAAGACACAGAGATAAATCAGTCACCATCATAGCTACTGTCATAGCAAAAGTGCCAGAAGAGATGATATAAGCAGAAATAGCTTTCCATGAAGAGGAAATAGAAGTTGATTTCTTCTTTTCTCTTTTTCTCTTTTCTTTTCTTTCCTTTTCTCTTTTCTTTCTCTTCAGCACTTGGATTCTACCATGTAAGAGAAGAGGAGCTGGAGAATGGGACTTACATCTTGACAAAAAAACCTAAGTATAAATAGTTTGTTTAAAGCAATCTGCAGAGATTTTACTAAGTGCAGCTGATCTTTTGGGATAGCAGAGGAAGCTGTAAATTGCACTGATTTAGAATCCTTCTGGTATCCCAGGCTGCATTTCTCATCTCCAAATATGGCTCAAATTCTCTCTGCAGAGTAGCAACATGACTCAGACAACTTCCAGAAAGTCCTAGAAAAGGGGAAAATTAAGACTGCAAATCAAAGAAAGGTAGGAGAGTAGGAAGAAAAAAAGACAAAAAGACCAAAACAAGACACACCACTGCACTCATTTCTCCTGTGGGGAAGGAATAAGAAAACTGCATGACAGATTAGTAATGATGCTTAACACAACACTAAGAGAGAAAAAAATGTGACAAGGGTGTTATGAAAACCTGAACAAGCAAACAACATATCAGAAGTGTACTGTAAGCTAATACTGCCATCTAACTCCCAGGAATTCTGTTTTTGATTTCATCAGCATAGCCTTTGACTTTAACTTGCTGTGCTTATCCACACAGCAAAAGAAATTATGCTTTATATGTATTATTATTGTCTTCAAAATAATGATTTGTCTTGAATGCAGGTTGAAACCTCTGCCTCTGCTGAGCTACTGAGATTAGTGAGGTATAATTAAAGAAAGTAAGAAAAAGCTCTGGACTGGTAGATGCCTCCAAGTTAATGAAAAATCACAAAATACTCCTATACAGATCCTTCCATCAGATACTTGCATTTGTACAAATAAACAAAATGTATATACAAAAAAACAGTGTCACTTAAGTTTTCTCTTCATGCATATAGTTAGAAAAAGCAAAATCTTGGGGTTCAAAGTACCTTCAGAAATCTCCTCCATTTGAGCTTTCTCAGGTTTATGGCATTCCCATGCATCCCATCCCCGGGTCCTAGGAAGAAGAGCTCAGCAGCTCTCCACATCCCTTCCTCAGTAAGCTGTAGAGAGCAATGAGGTCTCCCTTGCCATAGTATGTTAGCATAGTATGATACCAGTGTAGTTACACAGAACTGTTCCTTGGAGAACCCATGTGAATGGTGCCTGATTATTGCATTATTCTCTAAAAGCAATTACAGTTTCCTGCATGTTTGATGTAAGCTACATCAAACTTTGCTATCTTTTAAACAGATATATCTCTTTGAAGAGATAAGCAAAGATTTTCATTGACCCATTTTAACCAGAGACTTTCTTTTCTACAAGTTTTTAAAGCTGCACCTGTCAATATTCACTTGCCAGCTATTAAAAGAGTAAACCCCTCTCCTATTAAAGGTAAATAACATCAGTAAGGTAAATCAACTGAATGCACATTTTTCCCCATCCTCAGACAAGTGAAATTAATGTTTTTCCTCTGATTAGGAAGAATTGGAAATGTCGATAGATTTAAGGAGAGCTTTCTGTTTAACATGGCCTGCACTGGGCTACTGTGAAAATAGAATACAGATATATTTCTGGTTTCTGTCTGACTGCTTGCACATTTCATGAAAATATGCAACATTTTAGAATAGTGAGACATTCAGATTTACATTGCATTCAATCAGAAGAATATGTAAGTAAACAAAAGTTACATTCATGTCCTCCCTAACTTCAGACTTAATCTCAGCAAATTAAATAGATACATGGAAACCTTTGCTTAATTTAATTTGTTAAATATACCGTCTTATTAATTAATCATATTTTAACATCATTAATTTGTAGATTATGAGAGTATGTTTCCTGCAGTCTATCAGGACAAACAATAAAGGTGCGCTATACTGTCTGTTTTCCTGGGGAGACAATTAGATCTGTCATCCCACCAGCAATGATGGATGCCCTTTTCCTCAAGTGCCGCATAGGAAACAAATATAATATTTACCTTGGAAAGGCCAATTAATAATTACTCAGTAGTTCTGGTATACAAAAGACAAAAGATGAATCTGCTAACATGCAGTGAGCTGGTATTTGAATAACATTTAGAGTAATATAATTTCTATACATATGTAAAATCAGCCCCTGCCCCACCCCCAGCTACAGGACATCACTACCATTTCAGAGTCCACACTTTAGAAGGACATTTAGAGCTTTGTTCATGCCATAACATACATACAAGGACAGCAGGAAAAAGGCAAAAAGCAATAAAAGTACTATAAAAACTTAAGTAAAAGGGTTAGTATGCAGAAAACAGTTTGACAATAAGACTTGCAGTTTGGTGCAGAAGAAGAAAGGAGTGATTATGGATACAGATTCAACATGTCCCTGGCACTAAAACAGTTTTGGTCTAAGATGGTTCATTCCAGGAACTGACAGTGACTAGAGACAATGCTAGAGAAAAATTAATCTTAGAATTATAGAATGGTTAGGACTGGAAGGGACTTAAAAGATCACTTAGTTCCAACACACCATAGGCAGGGACACCTTCCACAATGGCAGGTTGCTCAAAGTCCCATCCAGCCTTGAACATTTCTGGGGATGGGGTCTCAACAACTTTTTTGAAAATGGTGCCCAGAATGGTATTGGATTTTTGAGTAATAATTAAGACAATGCTAACATTATAAAGCACTGTTGCAGTATAAAAGCTAATTGCTAGAGTCCACTTAGCCATAGATAAACTGTAACTTTAAAGCCATCCAGAACACTTCTTAAATTTTTATAGCCATCTGCAAAAGGTCATGTCTGTGAATGTTCACAACATCTGCCCTTCATTTTTTAATCTTTTTTAGTAATAAATGAACATGCATTTAACGCAAAATTGCACTCTAATTGGAAATACCCAACAAGATTTAAACTTGTCATCACTTCAAACCTTTCTTTTGAAAAGAGACGCAGAAGTTAAATGTAATTAGATCATTCCAGTGACAGTCATAACATTCTCTTTATTGTTATTTGTAGCAGTAATTGCTGCACTCTGCAGTATCCACTGTAATTATTATAGATAAGGCACAACACATTAAGTAGAAGACATACTCCTGGACTCCATGGTAACTTCTGTTCCTTAACTACCATCTAAAAAATATTTAGCTAGCAATTGTATGAAATATTTCCTGTTTCTTTCCTAGTTTATTCCACCATACCATCCTGTGGTTGTATGCAGGAAGAGTTACACCTTTATCTGTTTTATCTAAACCTCACCATATTATGTATATAAAACATGGTCCATTTTGCCAACATAGGTTACAGTAGCCAAGCAATAAAGAAACAGCCTGTATATTCTCAGAAGCTCGCGTCACTATGTTATATTGAAACAAACGAATGAGCTGAGACGCTGGAAAATTAATCAGAAACTGCAAAGGCAGCAGGTGCAGTGTTGGAAGAAAAGCAATCGATGGAAAAGTTGCCAGGTTTCATAAAAAAAAGAGAGAAGACTATTGATTCTTCAAATTATTACCCAAAGAAGCTATTGTGACAGCACATTTGACAAACATCTTTGATGGTAAAGCAGTCGATGGTAGAAGTACCATTCCCAACTTGTTTAGGATATATAATATTTTTATTTTACTATCAGCAGCCAAAATAAGAATGACCATAGTAAATTACCTTGGTATTTTGAGGCTGGGAAAAAATGGTTCTGAAACTCCACAATTCTTGTAAGAAGTAAAACAAAGCTTCCATATTTTTCCTAAAACAAAGCAAGGCCCTATTTTGTCCATTAGGATGTAATCTAAAAAATTCTTCCCTGAAACATACATTCCTCATTATTTTGGCCTGCACCTTGGTAGTACTCTTGGATTTTTTTATTGCATGATTTAATTTACATTTTCTTATTTAGAGAAACAAAATTTCTGAGCTAATTGTTTGACAATCGATTTATCAATTCAACAATCATCTTCTGAACAGATGAAGACAGGCAGTGTCTTGAGCTGCAACACAGGGTAACCACAATGCTCAGAGCTCAAGGTAAACCATGAGCTTATCAAGAAGATAAGCCTTAATGAGAATCAATGGCAATATTATTCAGAATATGAGGTTCAGTAAATAATGTACAATTTCAATTACCCAAACATCTGCCAAAAGAAGATTACACCAAAATAGTAGAGAACATTATTCAGCTCACTGAACTATAGCAACCTAAATTGTTACTAATCAAAAAACTAATCTAGTCACCTAAACACTGAATCTATAGAGCATGTAACAAAAGATCTTTTCTTCAGAGAAAATTTCATTCCTTATTTCCAAATTATCATCATAGTCTGCAGAGGCCCATTAATCTTCATTGATTGTAGAAGAAGCCCAGTTGACCAACTTTGGCAGGTAAGATGTCTACCATAATCCTGGAGTATTGCACGAGTACTTCTTGATGTAGAAGTCAGAGATGGCTTTTAGCTATAAGTCTGAACAACAAGGATGAAGTGGCTGAGCAAAATGTCACAGGAAGAAGTAACTTCATTTAAATCCATAAGTAAGTAGAAGAGTTAAAAACCCTCAGATATCAAAGGAGAAGCAACTGCATAAACATTTCCTGTATTCAAGTAGATATTTCAAGCAAATCATTCTCTCAAGGAAGGTCAGAAACACACCAAAAGATCAATATAGCTAATAAGAAGTTCTGCATTTACTTCAAGTGTAAGAAGAAAACATACAAGAAATGGCAAAAGTCAAATTCTTAAGGGCACATACACAAACAGAGCATAAGCATGTAGGTACAGTTTAGGAGATGACAAGGCAAGGAATTGGTCCATAAGAATCAAGTTAAGAGTTATTGAAAAAACCTTCTTGTATTGGCTCCTGAATCACCAGCATCGAAGGCTGACCTTGAAAAAAGCAGTAACCTCTAACTAGGCTTGTTGCACCAATGGAAAGGCTAGTTCTGATAAATTGCCTATTCCAATTAACAAAATGGGAATGGCATAGGAAAGAAGGGGGCAGCTAAGTTCCTCTCTCAGCTCTACTTGGTGAGATCCCTCAAGGATACTTGAGAGTTGTACTTGCTGATGAAAATTATGGAGAAAATGTCATAAGACCAAGAAGAGTCTCATACAAAACTAGAATCTCTGATCCAGATTTGGGTGCTGAACTTCAATGAGAATGTGCACTAATCAGAGAAGACAAGAAGAGAAGTAATAATCAGAGGTCTACAAAATCATACTTTAATGAAATTACTGAATTAATGTAATTTACCTTAAAGGGGGAAGGGAAAATACAAACATGGTTTAAATAAATAAATGGCTTAATCTGTTTTCCTTACCTATGACGGATATGAAAGAATGGGTTCATGTTACAGCATAAAAGACTCAAGGTAAAAATTAAGAAAAACTTTTGGGGTAAATAGAATGAAGCACTAGAATAGATTGCCTAGAGAGGCCATGTCATCTGTCTACTTAAAGGTCTTTAATAAAACGCTTGATAAATATTTATCAGGACAAGATACTCATGCTTGGAGGCAGAGGAATAGGTTACAAAAATTTAAGTTGCTCTGGGATTAATTCTTCAAGTCTTTGTCACCATCTGAATAGTATAATAAGATAAGGCACTGGCAATTTTCATTAATGAGAAGAAATGCATTATACAGTCAGCTTTCAAGTATCCTAAAAAGAGGGCTAACTGAGGACACCTTGCCAAAGTATGTTTTGGATAAATCTAATAATGCTAGGATATTTCAGAAGCAGAACAGGTGATGTACTTAACAAGCCAAATTCAGTTCCATCAAAGAATTGGATTTAGTTCATTGGAAGCATAAATAATATTAGTCAACTTGAAAATTGACAAAATAGGATACTATTCTGTGTTGTAAGTCTTCATTAAGTGAGACTATATTGACATGTCATAGCCCAAGCCCATGCCTAGGCAAACAAATGCAGCTTTGTCATTGAAACATGCACATAAACCTAGTATTTGACTCAGTGCCACAAAGAAATTTGATTTTTTAAAATTACTATACAATATCAAAACACTCCAAATGCTGAAAAATTAATTGTCTGATCTGAAAAAAAAAGTAAAATAAAACTATCAAGGAGCCTTCTTTTATTAATTATTTTCACCATTTATGAAGCTTATTATACAATAATAAAACAATCATATATAGCTCTTGTATATAAAATTCACAGAATGCAGAGAATCATGAAATCACTAAGAAACAGAAATCGGGGAAAGCTTACATAACAATAAAAAGCACTCTAAGAGGTACCTATTGCATATAGTGTTTTTATAAAGTGGTAAAATTTAACTTTAGACATAAAGAAAAAAATACTGCAAAGCTATGAGGTAGAAGAGTAGGTCTGTTCTTTGAAAAGCAGTCACTGAATAAGAAACCTCTGAGTCACAGTGAACACAATCGCATTTGTGCTTCATGTGAGAAAACAAAATCAGACAAACAAAACAGAGGAGGAAGAGTTTTTCACAAAATAAAAATTAAGTCCAAAGAGATTGAGGCAGGTGCTTCTAGATGAAAAATATTCTCTCTTGACATCAGTCAGCCTTTTGTCAGTATTGTACTGATATTTCATCCTTCAGTTTTTAAACCAGAATTTTACATATTGCTTCACTAGTAAAACCTAAGAACTTGTAAAGTGGTACTTGAGTACCAACCCAAGAGCAGCTCAGTAGGAGTTTGCTTCTCTAGCCCACGCTGCTGCCTGCCAACAGGCAGATGGGAAAAAATTGCTGGTTTTTACATTCAAGATAATTAATCTTTTTTGACAGCTTCTGCAGTGGCTTTTGTAAGTTCTAACAAAATACTGCTTTAGTACTCAGATAGTGGGTGGCAGATAAGAAACTGCTATCAACAATTATGTATATTTTCAGCCTGAAATATTTTGAGACTCTTTCATATAAGAATGAGCAGGTTAAGGTTCTCAGGAATAAAAATGAACCACCCATAACTAAGACAACTAAATGATATAGTAAGTGAAAAGTATAAAGAAATGGCGGTTCTCCAAGTCAGTGTGGAAACAAATCAATGGATACAGCATATTCATATGTGTAATCAGTTTGCTGCCCTGGAATCCAAAATTTTAGAAGTAAATAGGTCACAAAACTCCCACAGAATTATGATCTTTATAATATATACTAATTGTAAGATGTCACAATGAAACACTTCAGAACATTCATATGAATGAATGAAGGAATGAACTCCCTTCAGCTTTAGAGGATGACCTTCATCTTCTTCTTCCCCTTTCACAGTAAAGAATACATGTAAATTAAGTATGTGAACAGCAGCAACATACACTCCTCTGTTTGGCATCCAAACACTTTTCTATAGGAATATATAAGCGCTGGTCAATTTTGAAAAGGAATGCCCCTGTCATTTAAAAAAACAATTAGTATCTCTTGACCTACTCTTCCTTTCCAAATATTAGTTTCAAGCTCTAGTCTAGTATCCACTAAGTTCATTCTGATACAAACTTCTGTCACTAATGCCTTGTTGTTCAGTGATATCATCTGTGCAAGGGACACTCAAACTGCAGTTGCCCCTGCTCCTAGGTGCTGCTGTACTTTTCTTAATTCAGACTCTCTCTTGAGCTGCATCATGAAAAATTATTAGTTGCTGACACAGAATATAGAGTGCTGCAGGAGAACTGAAGAATATTAGAAGTTACTAATATGGAAAGAATAAATTAATTTTCCATTAGTAGTAGATTGAAAAAAGATTGTACTCAACATATACTAAAGACCATGAAACTAGTGCTGAGACAATACTGTAAAATCTGAACACTTTTACCTTCCTTTAAGCACCTGTTGGAATTTTTTTGAGACTTGTTTTCTTTGATGAAACCCAAAAAAGCCAAATTATTAATTTCAGTTTTATTGAATTCCATAACCAAACAATTGTCTTCCCTCTCTCCCTCTGCTTTGCTTTAAAACAGTCAGAAACTGAGATTCTTTAAAACAGTCAGAAACCTGACACCTTTGATGTCATAACTGGACAATTCAGTAGTCTGTTTTCATCAATCTTTTATACTTTCTTCATATTTTATTTTGAAACTTACTCCCATTTCCCTTCAATGGGCACTGCTCGTGTATCTGAGACTGCACCACTAGCCATGTTGGGTCTTACTGCAGCATAAATAGTTCTCAACCAAACTCACTTGAATTTTGAACAATGGATTGTCTTGATTCATTTGCCTGTATTTTAATTGTGTTTATGCAACTCCTTACAGAAAAACTAGAAATAAATCTGATACTTCTTAATAAGCTTATCTGTAACAAAGCCTTAATGCATTTTTTCTTAGCAGTCTTAAAATACTGAAAAAGTTAAATTACCAATTACAGTTGCAAGTTGATTTTTTTTTTCCAGTTGTAAACTGGGAATAAAGGATTGCTCAGGTGTACTTTATGAGATGTTTAATGCTCCTGGCTCTGTGATTGCTCCTTTCCAGCCGCTGTAGCCCAGCCCAATAAGCCCGTATCCACAGGGATCAGTTTTTCCATTCCATGCTACTGGGTGCAGCTGATACTTTCTCATTTGCAAGTTCAGGCAACAGTGATGCTCAGTGTGAGATCAGACACACACAGAGGACAGCAAGCAATGCAATCAGCCACTGAGTGCTGCAGGCTGGGCACTCTCTTTTAACAGGACCCACATATAACACTGCCAGGATTCACATAAACAAAGCACAGATGGCCAAATCCACTTCCTCCTTCCCACCTGGTTATGGGTGAAGTTCATCATGGGAAAGGACATGCTGCCACACTCTCTAGATCCATGAGCACATTTCAGATCCCCTGAACATCATCAGGAACAGTCTTTTCCTATTCAACACCCATGCTTGTATACTAACCTCCTCCAGTCTCCACCTGACAGCTATCCCAGCTTGATATTTTCTAGCAAATAAACACAAGCACCTCACAGTCACAGGTCACACAAGATACACCTACCCCAAGTTAGGTCCTCCTGCTCATCAACTAGGCCAACCTCGGATTTGCTACCAAATTAGACATGGACACCAAGATAGGAGAAAACAAAAACACTCCAGCCCTCCAAATGTTACACTCCATAGTCCCACACTGCTGGCTGACACTGAGGCCCACACCTGCTCTAGTTGAACCGGAGAAGCCCAGGTGCACACTTATGCCTGTTTGACTCTGCCTGCTGACACCAAATCCATTTGTGTCCATCCCCCCAGAGCTTGCAATCAGTCCCTACATTGCTCCCTGATAGAGTGGTACTGTGCAGAGATCAGAAAGTATTTATTAAAACAGGACATGCTGCAGTGAGCAGCACAGGTCAGACATGTAGAACCTAGCAATGGTTTACATATTATCATCCCTTTTAATGCCGCCTCCCCCCATGCCATCTCTGCCCTCCTTCTTTCTCCCTGGCTCCCTTCTTCTAAGGATTTCTTAAATTTTGCACAGACCTGCATCCTCTCACCTATCCCAAATCCTCATATCCCTTGTCTCCTTTTCTATTACAAAGTCCAGGCCAGACTTCTCCAGCTATCTCTGGGTTTCTTAATGGTTGTCATTCTTACTCCTTTACTTTTCCAGGTCCCATTTCTGCAGCATGTTTAGGCACCTACTTGAAATTGAGCTAGTGTTTATTCTAAAATTACCTGCGTTTTTGCAAATTGCTTGAGTTATTAACCTTTAACATTTCAGTCTCTCACAATAGTAACTGATTATCAGTCTACAGTTTCTCACTTCCTCCAACAGAAGTCATTTTTCTTCTTATACTAAAGGCAACACCACCCCAAAATGGCCATAGAATCATGGAATATCTCAAGTTGGAAGGCACTCACAAAGACCATTGTGTCTACTTTCATGGCAAACCACCCCAGAATTTACACCGCTGAATCGGAAACACGATACATATGGTCAAATTTATAAATTTCAAGGATTTCCAGAAATGCTTACTTCAGAAAGTGACTTTTTTATTTTTAATAGAAGTCTGTATTAATATAATCTGCTTTCTCAAACCTTCAGATGGTTAGTATTAACAACCAAGAAGTCTCGATAAACATTATTTTGTGAAAGAACACAGGGTAATTCAGGCGGGGACAGAAAAACCTGATGCTATTGGAAATCTATCTCTGAAATACTATCTCTATCCTAACATTTTTGTGTTAGGAAAGTGAAACAAAAAGCAGAACCTCCTTGGGTTTTTGGGGTGTTGGTCATCTCATGTTTCCCCCTTCCTCTGCCCCCTGGCTCCATTAAAGGATTGAATTGTCTCATAACAACATTCTTGGGTTAAAACACTTAAGTTCTCAATGAACCCATAAATAAGCCCATTTCTTATTCTAAATCCACAAAAAAATCATTCAAAATTAAGTCTGCATTTATTTACTTGTCAATGTTTTTTTAACAGTTCTGGCTTTTTTTTGGGGGGGGAGGATGTGGGAGCGGTGCAGACTGCAAAATAATTAATTTTGTAATGCTTCATTATTCCAGTGTCATAGTGAAAAATCACATTTCCAAAAAAGATGATGTAATTTTTCTGACATTTTAGACTTTCTTGAAAGTCACAGGATTGGCAAATTAATCTAACTTTGCAAATGTTAGTCAATAGCCCAAATGTTAGTCAATAGCCCAAATGCTTCTGTTATCTTTTTTAGAAAAGGAATTTTCAGAGAACATGTTGAGCTTCATTGCTTATGTCAATTCTACAGCACTATTACTTTATTGATTTTCTTGAAATTTAATTTTGCAAAGCTGTAAAAGCAGCATCACATCTGTGGTATTCCAGCAGAAGAGAATCTACCATGAGCTTTCATATTGGCTACATGTGAATCATGAGAAGCCACAGAGGAAAGAAAATACTCATCTTTGAGCATTAAAAAAAAAAAAGAAGAATTGAGTTATCTTCGTTCAGCTTTGTTACGGTCTTTCATTGCATTAGCACTCTGTTTAGTATCAGAAGATCCACAAGATAAATGTTCTTCATGAAGGGAAGAAAACACTGAAGTACACCGGCCGTTAAAAAACAAAACTCCCAGCAACTGGAATGTTAATAAACTGGTTGATTTCAGTAGTAGCTGTAGTCTTTCAATTGCATTCAGTTTATCATTAAGGGATTTTCCAGACTGTAAATCTTCACATAATTTAAGTGTTTGGGAAAAAAAAGAGTTCTCAATTTTCCTTAATTTCAAGAGTAGAGTCAAGGATGCAGGGCAGGATGCGGGCTGTAATGGGTCAAATGTCTTCCCACAAAAAGCAAACTAAAGGTTTCATTGATTACAGCGACTTGCTTTCTTTGAAACAGTTTTCAAGGAGATATGAGGAGAATAAGTAACAAAACTGTGAAATACTAAACTTGAACTTTTGTTGTTTATCTGCTTGTTCTTGTTATGCAGCCTACAGACAGGTTCCTCCAAAATATGGCACACTAAATAAAGTGAATTAATGACATATAAATCTACCTTAAAAAAAAAAAAAAAAAAAAAAAAAAAAAGATTTATCAGTAACCACAGTGTATCTAACCTTGGCACCTATCTGGGGTTGCACCTCTGTATGGACATAAGCATCTGTTCATACAGGATTCATTACCAAACGAAGACTCTACATTGCAAGTAAAACTCTCTTATTGGTAGTAAATATTTTTCTGGATAAGAAAATCATGTTCAAGCCTTCAATAGATATTTCAGGATTTGAATACTGAACATTAATGTTCTAGCAGTGTAGCTAGTAATAAAAAAGCTGTATATATTTATTGAATCTTGGCCATTTGTGGTGGTTTGGCTAGGAATTCTTTTCTTAGGAAGTTCTGAATACGTCTGCGTGAAAGATTTAACAGGCAGGTTTAAATATCAGAGTTTTCAAGAAGTTCCTCCCTTTTGCCTCTCAGCCGGCCACAAGGTAACAGCGGGGCCATGCCAGGGCCGTGGCGTGGCCTGGGGCTGGCTGGGCCTTGTGGCCTCTCTCCCATGGCGGGGAGAGGTGGCTGGGCCTGGCCGGGATTACAGAGAGGCCCCTCCTTTTCTTCCCCCTCTCTGCTGCTGGCGGAGGTAGCAGGGAGAAGGGAAGTGAGCGCGCGGCCTTGGGCTGTGTCTTGGGGTGGCCTGGGCCTTGGATCCCCCACCGGCACAGCTTTGAAATGTGACACCATGGGCTGCTGCAAGAAACTAAGACAAGAAATTAACCCCTTCCTTCCTCCTTCGGATAGACACTGTGACTAAGAGAGAGAGAGAGAGAGACAACAGAAAGAACTGATAAGATTATTAGAAAAAGAGATTGAGGAGTAGCCAATTTTTAGCTGGACTTTCTCTTCAAAGACCCCACAACCCCTCCCCCCTTGGGAGGGACCACAGAGAAAATGGACTGGTTTCTATAATACATTAAGTTTGTTTGAAGAAATGCTAGTCTAGTCAGAGGTTGTGAATTGATTGTAATTGAGATAGATAAAGATGAATTTTGAGTTTTCCCCAGCTCCTGAGATATAAGGAGGTCTCAGAGATAATTTCAGAAATAGAAGAAGAGAATCTTTGTAGTATACTAGATGAAGCATTCTTAAAATAGTACCCCAGAACACAGAGAGTGAGAGTTGCACAATCTACAGCATTTGCAGGCAGCTGTAGGTGGTGACATGAAGCCACTAGGAAGACTAGGTTTTCTAGTAGTGGGTCTCTATAGTTGAGATTGCACAAATCTAGAGATTCAAGCAGCTGCAGATTTGTAACACTGAAAAATGAAAGAATCAAAAAAGAGGGGTCAAAAGAGAAGTCTGCTCTCCCAAAGTGATGCATAGATTGTTTTGTGAGAAATGAGTAGATTGTGAGGAGGAGGGGAGGTGATTGAAGTTTCAATTTTTTTTTTCTTTCTCTTCTTGTGTGAATAAACTATCTTTGTAACTTATAAGTTTAAGCCTGTTTGGCCTTTGTTTCGCTCCTAACTATAGTTCTCACAGATGAGCAAAAAATTAGTGCTTCGCTCAAGAAAGACAGTTAAACCTAACACCCCATTTTAGAGGAAGAGCAGAGCATTAAGTTCAGTATTATCTGAACACTCACAGTAAAATAAGAGAAGCACCAGATCTTGGAACTTTGGATTTCAGACTAGAATAAGTTTTATATTACATAAATAAGATTTAAACAGGGCTTAATTACTAAACACAACATACAGCTAGGTGACTATATTATTGGTCTCAACTATTTTAGTGTCATCTATTTTACTAGTGAAGAGCCTAAAATAGTATTATATTCCTCAGGTTTTTGGTATTTAGTTCTGAAACCCCAACTAGCATTGACAGTTTAAAGAAATCATATTTAGCAAATACAAAATGAATGGTTTCTAATACAGGCAACAATGTGACTAATAGAATACAGGAAAGCAGTAGCAATATATTACCTTTTACCATCACTGAAATATGGAGGGAGGGGTGGGAGACACCCAGGAATAAAGCCAATTAGTGGTTCCATCAAGTAGATAAACCTAGAGAGCAAATGAATACAAGTTTCAATTAATTTACTGTCTCTTGGGCTTACATGATTGAAATATCCTTGAATCTGTCAGGATAGTATTTGATTCCCAAAGTGAACAGAATATAAATTTGTGTAACGGGTATAGGACATATATATACAAATGTACTACATTGTGTTTCAAATTCAATCTTTTCTACGAAGTTTCTCTGTGGTTCCACTCAAATGCTTCATTGATTTTTATATACCTGGTGTGGAAATGGGAAGGTTTTTTTGTAATTGCACAGAATTTTTGAGGCAGATGAGAAAAAATAACAACTAGGCAAGATATTTAAAAGTAACCCAAGCTTCAAAAATCTAGACTTGAATCTGGATGCCCAATCTAACATGTCATGTAAATGTCATGTTTTAGATTAGTTCTTGATGGAACATTAAGTTTGGCTCTGTATCTCCAATAGTCCTCAGATCTTGAGGCTGTTAGAGGCTCAAGTATGTTCAACATTTGCTTACATGTACTCTCACCCCATCCACCCACACTAATATTTCTCCTGTGGAATCATCCTAATGACAGTGCTTGGCAGTGGAATTATTGTGATGAAGTATTTCTTCTCTGCTTTTTGACACTGGATATTTTGTGCTTAGATCAATTAAATATTTCTTAGTAGTTTAAGCTGATCATAGTCACCCAATAAAACTACAATTGTAGAGCAAAATACCACTTTTTTCTCAAAACTGTAAGCACTGCCTGACTTATCTGTCCCAATGCCTGTGTCTGAAAGACAGCAGCACACTGGTAGAGTAACACATCATAGATGCTGCTCCAGTAATTATTCTGATTTTTGGCAGCTCACACACATCGTCAGACTTTCTTTCCCAGCGTAGAAACACCACATCCCCATTTCAGTCCTCTTAAGTTTTACTTCTGCAAACACAAAGCTGACCAAATGATCTGTGTCAGTTTTTTGACTTGTAGGGAACAGAGCCCCAGCAGCTGGGGAAAGACATATTTGACAAGTGACACAGTGGAATTAAAGAAGGAGTTCAGGATGGTTTCCTTTATTGTCTATGAATCCAAACAGCTTATGTGAGCAAAGCTTCCCTGTCTCACAAACACCAGATTTTTCCCCTAGTAAGGAAAACTACTAATTCACAATGAGATTACAAAATACTTATTTAACCACATGACCTCAAGGCCCTACTACTGAACTAGGATGGAACTTCCCTCAATACAAGAAAACAAAGTTAGATGGCATTGAGTGAGTTATTGAGTCACTATAATCCTGTTTACAGAAAACCTAAACCAAGCTCTGTTTTCCTCAGCAGAAAAAAAAAAAACGAACAATAAAAGGGACTGTACCTGTTCAGCTTCAAAATCTAGCTTGTCTCTTAAAATTTTTACTTCAAAGGAGCTTTACTTTCTTTTACAAATTACATGCCTTTAGTGATTGCTTCTGCCACATTTCCAACGCAGTCAAGAGTCAGGGGCACAGCTCTTGCATTCTCAGTGTGTTGTAAAGGAAATTTCTCATGTAATGAACAGAAGCCTAACAGTGGAACTCCTTTGAGCAGTAACTTTCATCCTTTTAACAATTACCAAGAAGCCAGGGCCCTTATTTGCTCTCTCATTTAAATATTAACACAGAAAATTAGCACTGTTCAGTTGGATCTGCAATAACCCACAGATTTAAAAAGCTTTTCCTAGAAGATCCCAATGCTTAGCAACACAAAAAAATACAAAAACCAACCAACCAACCAATCCCCTGCTCCTGCCAAAAAAAAAAAAAAAGGCAGCTGAATCTCATTTCAGCTACTATTTTCTATAATTCTAATGGTGTTGAATTGAAGGCAGGAGACTGACAACAAAGATTTATAAATATTGATTGTTGAACTGAAAGACTGTTTTACATGACACTGAGAATTTCCATGAACAAAGATTTCTTTGACAAATCAACATTGCAGATCTGGGCTGTGTTCAGCTCTACAATATCAATGAAATAATAGAAGCTAAAATGGCAACACAGTATCACCACTCAACATAAAACATCATATCTGGCAACACCCCATATGAAACACTCTCTTTGATGTAGACTTAATACAGTTCTTTGGACAATATTTCATTTCTTGTAAAATTATCTCCAGAACCTTCTCACTGAGTATTACACCTTGCATTTTCTCATTATTATATTATTTCAAAGTCAAAAAGATTCTGCAGATAACAATTCTGACAAAAGGTTCTTAAAAGCCTAAGATTGAGAAGAACCTCATGTCTGTTACCAGCTTAGTTAAAAGTTGTAAGTTTTCCAAGGCACTGGTTTTCTGTGGGCTCCAGATACAACCAAAAGTACATTCAGTGTCATCATTGCAGTAGACAGTTCTAAGCCCTAGGGTCAGCTGTTCTCCTTTCCCCACTCCTCCCAGAAGGCTACGTACACTTCCACTATAGCAGCTAATAAACTCTTTTTTCTTCCTTCGTGCAACTGTTTCCACAAAACTCTAATGTCCTCATTCAGCCTTATATAAATATTTCTTTATTGCACTTGCAGCTCTAAAAATATCTATCCCCACCATAGCATAACTGCAAGTAAGTTCTAATTGTGCTCTCATAGAAATTACCCTATAGACCCATTGTTTTCATCTGTAGTTAAGTCTATAGAGGCTGGTTATAAAACTCGGCTTCCGTCTTTTGTCTTTTGAATATCACCTTGAAAGTGCAAAACAAAACAAAACGTCAAGATATACTATTCACACACAAGAGGTCTAAAAAACAACTGAAAGATATCTGATTTCTGTTACATTCTCCTGAAAATAATTTCTTCAGCTAGAAAGAAGAACTAAATGTCTTCTGAAATATGTAATGCTTATCGCAAGTGTATAATACCTGGGGTTTTAACTAGGACAAAAGTGTTTCTTATTGCATGAGTAGCTAGCAGAAAAAAATTTAGTTAAATATTACCATATGGCTCAAACTCAATGTGAGCAGAAGTACTATAAAAAATTGTTTTCCCATCATAAAAGGAAATCACACACAATACAAAAAAATGATTGCTATGGGTAAAGAAACAAATGCTTTCTTGCAAATCTTGCTTGCACCATTTTCACACAAGGCATGTTAAAAATAATTTGCTTTGGAAGGCACTCATCTTGTGTAAGAGAGCAAAGTTCATTCTCCAAGTATAACTGTAGGGGCAGAACTCAACCCCTACAGCACACACTGCTGTACAAAGCTACAGCACTGTACATTTCAGTATATTTCTGCTGCACTACACTATCTTGAAGCCCCAGGAAACACTCAGTTGTACAGCTGAGCTGACAATTGAGAAAGCAGAAAATCAAATGATCAGATATTCAAAGTTGTCAGTATCCAACATCTTCTTCCTGCTTTCACTGGAGTAGGAAGAGTGCTCACAACCTGATCCTTCCATTCAATCTCTTAAAGAGGAGCTGAGTGCTCAGTACATTAAAATCACAATCACAAAGAAGAAAGCACAGCCAATTGCATTTTATTATATTTGACACACTGTCACAGTGATAAAATACATGACTACTGAAATACATATTCTTTTTTATTTCTTTGCAATCTTTTTTTGGTGGTCAGGGAATTATTTGTTTTAAACTTCGCTGCAGGCCATCAATAAAGGTAAATAAAAACATACCAGAAATGTCTCTCAAAAATTAACAACTGCATTACAACAAGGTTTAGAGAGGGAGGGTGGAAATCAGACACTTGTCCGCTGAGGTCCATCCCATCTATATGTATTTAGGTTTAATCTGTATTAAAACCTAAATAGACCAGTAGTCCTTCCTTAAATGTATATGAAAGAACTGTGATAACACTGCCTTCCTGTGACAGCAAAATCGTAAATGTTTCAGAACCTAATCAGAAAAACATATCTCCAAAGTTTAGCAGAAAATCAATTTCTTTCATAAGTTAATTTCATTCTGACCTTTATTTTTATTTATTTTTAAAATCATGGGATCAAACAGTGATTTTGATCCTATATCACTGTGTCAAAAGGGATTTTTTAACCGACCTGCAATTATGCAGGATCAGAATGCATCAGGAAATTACTTATGCTAGGATAATCCACTATAACAGTGCCTCAAAAATTAGTACAGATAGACTTAAAGGAGAGCCAAACAAAAGATTAGAAAGCTTTCATGTTGGGACTGGTATGGAAATTCTAATATTCCTCTACCTGACTGGTCTGCAGCTACTCTTGGTCAATGAACAAGGTGACTTAGCAAGAGCTTCTCTCTGAGAAAAAGCAGAAGGTATCACAGGTATCACGAGGAGGGTCAAAGATCACTAGAATATGCTCTTTAATACTGGTTCCTATCACACCCAGTGTCCTTCTATTTGTCTTGCTGTAACTAGTGGAGAACACATTCATAAGATTAACTAAAGAAAACCATCAGTGAGAAAGAAAAATCAATTCTCATTTACAGAAACATTTTTATTCACATATGCACTAAGTCTCATTGAGCTGAGCCAAATTTATGATCTTTCTTTATGAGAACCTTTAATGATTTGGAATCCCATGTATATTCAGATAACATTACTCAGTTCAGAAGCAGCTATAATTCAGCACTATTAAAAGGAAACACTCCACAAGGTAGGTTTTTCATTATTTCTGCTGTTCATTGGGGATGATTGAGCTCTGACCTTCATTTAAATTTAAATTAAAGAGAAAAAATATTTTAATATCTTTTAAGTCTTACTTTTTTTTGAGACAGAGTAAGGAGTTGTAAAGAGGTCCTTTTTAGAGAGAAGAAAGCTTCCAAACACAAAGAAGAAAAAAAAAACTGTAACAAGTCTAATCACCTGTCTTTATTAGAGAAACTATCTCAGGACCAAAAATCAGAATGCAATGCCCCTTGAAAATATTAACATTTTCCTGATATTTTGCTTTGAGATCAACCTGTGCTAAACAGCAAATTAGGCAACAAAGTTTCTAACAGTAATGTTCTTGTGGAGCAGCTCCACTCAATTTATCCCTCAGTAACCCTAGAAGTCAATACAGATGTGCATTGAAATGAACGGGTGAGGTTGGTGAAGCCTAATACTCAAAGCTGAACAATCAAGAAACTGCTGTTTTCCTGCTTTTCCAACAGACTGTTGTATCCTAATGAATTATTCCTTATCTCCTTGAAGAAACACAAGGTCCTGAGTTAGTCATACATGAAGTGCACCTCTAACACAATAAATAGAAACTGCTGCATAATTTACATTAGATAAAGGTCTTAATATTATTCCAGTGGAGACAAAATGATTAAGCAAGTATGACTATAAACTTTCTTCTAGAGAGAGATGTCCTTTAATTTTTTTAAGAGGATTGGAAGTGAGGAGGTAAACATAAATTTACTTTTTCCCAGCACAGAGCTCTTAGTAAGAGATTAAAGAAGCCAGTCAATAAGGATAAAAGCCAAGATAAATCCTTTCTTTCTAATTATTTTATACCTTACAGGAAAGTCCAAACTATAAGATAGTATTCCCAATGACTGTCTCCTCTACATCAATGTTTAGGACTTTCTTGAAAGAAATACCAGAGCTCAGCATTGCCTTCTGGAGGTGCAACCTAATGCTATGAAACATATTTCTCTCCACAAGCTCTGCCTTTCTTCTCAGTGGTACTCTCAGACATATTTTCTGAACAGTAGAAGATGAAGGGTGAGAATAGCACAGACCCTCATGTCACAACATACTCTGGAAGAAGAGATTTACATTTCACTCTCTTCAGTCAGGTGAGGGGAAATTAAATAAGATATGCTGCTTGTTTTCTCAGTTGTTACTAAAAAAAAAATTAAAAAGCCAACATCAGCTCTTATTCCCTCTCTCATAAAGAGAAACAGTAATAATTGATGCTTTTTGTAGAAAGTGATGCTGTCAGGACATGGTAGATATGCTCAGAGAAAATTTGTATTCTAGTTTTCAGGTCATGGTTAGATCTGGATGAAAGACATGGAGGAAGTCTATCTACCTAAGATTATAACTGTCATGAACATACACAGAAGTAGAGTATTACAATATTTGAATCCTCAAGGTAAATTGTGTAGACAGAGTTAGGTAGTAAAGAGTCTTTTTAAAACTGCAAATTTGGAGGCAAATTTCACTTATTTCCTACTTCATTGTTTATGCTCTTTTCCAGATCAGGATCTTTCTTCTAATCATTAATGATATCTATCTAAAGAGGGAAAAATACCACTTTTAGCTATGGTCTCTCAGTTTCACTGGAGCCTTTGTTACCTACTCGCCCCACAGCTATCTCTTGCCAATATAAAGAAACACTTAAAATGTTTGTCTCTCTTGACCTATCACACATTATTTTCTTTCCATAATGTTGGGGGCTAGATTTGTTTCCTTTTTTCTTATAGAATTCTTTTCCGGTAAGTTGCTGGGAGACTAATTACTGAGCACTTATGAGTACTTGGCCAAAACAAAAGNACTCAGGCTTTGTGAGGCAAAACCCCTCGAGATTCCTGGTTCTGGGTTTTTTTGTTAATGCAGTAGTTGCTGTTTGTTTGTTTTGTAATACATACTGGTAAAGAACTCCTATTCCTATCCTCAATATCTTTGCCTGAGAGCCCACTTTATTTTCAAAATTGTGACAATTTGGAGGGAGGGGGTTTGAATTGTCCATCCCGAGGGGGGAGGAGGGCGGGCGTGCCCTTCCCCTAGCAGACACCTGTCTTTCAAACCTAGACACATAATATTCATGAAGAATTAATTCTTAATGTAACATTATGTGGCAAATTTGTTCATGTTCCACTTCTGAGATAGCCTCATTCAGTCCCTTTTGTTGGGTCATCAAATTAGTCAACTTAGTTCAGTAGCTTGAGGCAGACTTTTCAACACATACCATTCTCCTCATCAGACCATGGCCAGGGTGTGACTGATAATAGGTTCATCATCTAATTGTGCTTTAAGTGGAATTTCAAGATACTTTCTTTCCTGTAATGAATACTTTAATTTACGACAGGCCTGAGTGCAGCAATTAAAACAATAGTTATAATCAAACTTTAACTTCTGTAAACACTGAGTGCATTTCCACCGCTAAAGAGAAATACTCAAATATAAAATGCCTTAGATGCAAAACTTTCAGCCAATGCATGGAGAGTAAGATGTGCATGTGAATCCAAAATGTTCTGACTGCTGGATGCGCAAGCAACTATTTGGAATTGCTAATATGTGCTCTCCTTGAACAGATTTCTCTGTAAGATGCAAGTTGTTTACACCAGACTTCCCCTGTACAGAATGACAGGGGTGGCAATATCAGCCTTCTTCTGCCCCTAAAGACTTCTAAGCTGGAATATTTATGATCACTGCTCAGAAAACAAAAAATAAGAGCCAGAATTTTAAACATAAACTATTCTTTAGACAAACTAAGTTTATGTTTATATAAGAAT
This sequence comes from Nicator chloris, assembly GCA_013400495.1. Lineage (NCBI taxonomy): Eukaryota > Metazoa > Chordata > Aves > Passeriformes > Pycnonotidae > Nicator > Nicator chloris. The sequence goes on from WAAE01022625.1 coordinate 21,456, forward strand.
TTATGAACAAGGAAACAGTCTTATATCTATTTATAATTCTGCCCAAGTAGCTTAGCCTGTTCCAAATTAGACTTCAGCAGGCAATCCAGATTTCAAGTTGTCTGAGTAAATCTGACTGTGCTGAGAAGTAAAAAATCTCTTATATAAAGAGCCTTGTATGTAACATGACACTATTGCATTTAGGGGAGGGGAGGGAGATAACATGCCCCTTGGCACAAGCTTATGTAATGGGTATCTGTAGAAAGGTGGTGTTCCGTGATATTAAGTAGCTCAAAGAACTGATGATGCACAAGAAAAGATTTTGATGCAAGCCTAGCCATTTACAGAACCCCTGTATGGTCCAGTTCCATGTTAAAAAAACAAGTTATAAATTGATAAAGGAGATCAATAGCATATAATAATAAGACAATATGATAAGTTTAGTGAAGAAATTGAAAAATGCACTTATCACATGTAGTGGGTTGTGAACAGCTTGAACAGCTGCCAGCCCAGCAATGCTCTGAACCTTCCTTGCCTGACAGGAGAGGACAAGGGAGAAAATTAAGTAAAAATGCCCATGGGTCCAGATAAAAGTGGTGATATCACTCACAAATTACCTTCACAGGCGAAATAGACTCAGCTTGAGGAAAATTTCGTTTACTAGAAAGCTACGATAGATTTGGGAATGAGTCCTGAAGCCTTCAGTGTTGGTGACCAGGGAGGCAGACTTCTAGCACCCTTTCAGGATTGTCAAATGTTCAAGAGCCAGTATAGTCAGAAGGTGTGCAGACTACCACATTCTGCCAAACTAAGGAACAGCACTTCCCTGTATCTTACCAATCAAATTCTCAAACAAGAAAAATACATGAAAACATTATTTACTCAATTCCATAAACAAACATTATATTGAGGATATCAAGTGGAACTAGTAGAAGTATATGAGCAAGTGCCTCTGCATATGCAGTAGGACCACTAAAATCACTCATTCATTATGAATGCCCCAAAGAAAATGCGTGAACAGTGAATTCAGACATGAATATCCAAAGCCTTTTTAGAAAAGAGTATTTCAGTATGCAGAAGTTTCTCCCTTGCAGACAGTCTTTCTTCCTCAGTGTATCTGTCCATTCCTGAATGATGGCTTCAAATACTCTTTTAACTCCTGCAGGTTCAGATATGTCCAAAAGGGATGACAGAGAGAAAAAGGCTTACAGACTTTGTACAAAATTATACTACCCCTTATCAGACAGACAGAATAGTGAAACATACAACACAAAATAAATACAAAGCAATAGAGAAGATGCAAGGATATACCTTTAAAAAAGAAAAAGCAAGTTAAGAATTTTTTAAAAAACCCTTTAAAAATAGTGAAATAAATAGTTTAAATACAGTGATGTTTAAGTAGATACAGAGAAGCAAATCCATTGCTCATGTACTTGGGCCAAATCCAAGGGAGTTACACCCACTTAACACAAGACATGATTTGATCTGTGATCTTTCATTAGCCCAGCAGAGATCGTTTGCCTCATGCAACTGCCACATATTTTTATTCAACCCGACCTTTAAAGTCACAGGCTAAATGTAACTGCTATTTAACATCCAAAGCTGCTTGGGAAGAAGTGGCATACAGCCAAGACAAAGGAACAATTGAAAGTGACAGGCAGAAAAAAAAAAAGTCTCCAAATTCCTCATCATGAGATTATATATGTCATTTATTGTTGTCTAAAGGAACCGATCTTACTAAGGAGGGAAAGAAATGGAGGATGTGCACTGTTCACATGTACAACAGCCCCTGGAGACAACAACAATCTACTTGTGAATCAAGGACAGGTCATGGTCATGACTTTCCAACAGTGCAGAAGATGCTGTCAAATTATATCTGCTATCGCACACTCTCTGTAGCCTATTCAAACCATCATTCCCCGTGAGGCCCTTTGTGATTTTCTTTGGTTTTTATGAGGTGAAACAAGCTTCCAGCTTCCCTTCTGGGCACAGACGCTGCCTTCATGCACAGTCTTTCATATCACATTGCATGTCACTCACCAGGATATAAGCAAGTAGCTCACAAACAGAATTTCAAGTACTAGTTTAACTACTCTAACCAAATATTTTGTTGCTGTTATTCATAGAATCAATAGGATATCCTGGGTTGGAACAGACCTTACCATCTAGTTCTGACTCCCCTGTCATGAACAGTGACACCTTTTACTAGGCCAGGTGGCTCAGAGCTCTATCCAACCTGACCTTGGATTCTTCCAGGGATGGGATGTCCGCAACTTCTCTGAACAATCTGTTCCACTGCCTCAACACCCTCACAGTAAAGAATTTTTTCCTAATATCTGGTTTAAACCTACTCTCTTTCAGTTTGAAGCCATTTCCCTTTGTCCTGTCACTACATGCCCTTATAAGTAGTCTCTTTCCATCTTTCTTGGAGGCTTCCCTCAGGCACTGAAAGTTGGAAATTAGATTACCTCAAATCTCTTTACCAGGATGAAAAAACCCAGATGTCTCAGCCTTTCCTCATAAGAGAGGAGCTCCATCCCTCTAAACATCTTGATAGCCTTCTCTGGACTCACTCCAACTGGTGGATGTCCTTGCAGTGCTGAGTATCCCAGAACTGAATGAACACCCCAGGTGGGTGAAGCACTACCACAGTGAAGTAGAGGGGCAGACTCACCTCCCTTAACTTGCTGGCCACACTACTATTAAGTTCCGATTATTGAGAGATGCCTCTGCCAAAATTAAGGTGTAAATTAGACCATATGCTGAAGTCAATAATATGGATTCTATTTAACAGTAAATTTGAGGTACAGGGAAAGAAAGAATAGAAAAGAAGTAGGGGGAGAAAGAGAAACAGATCAAGGAGAAGATAGTCACATGGATCCAGAGGTATCCTGTTGGTCCTACTTCACTCTGGGCTTCTTGGTGGTGGAGGTTCCAGAGTTTTCCTCTGAAGGTACTACCAGCACCCCCAAATCCTTCTCAACAGGGTACTTTCATTCTCTTAATGCCCCAGCCTGTGTTGATATTGGGGATTGCCCTGACTCAGGTGCAGAACCTTGAATTTGGTCTTGTTAAGATTTACAAGATTCCCATGGGCCCAGTTTTTGAGCTTCTCCAGGTCCCTCTG